>PVIH01005129.1:0-24084 GCA_004025045.1 Sigmodon hispidus | reverse complement strand
TTCTACTTTTATGTCTTACTCCGAGGTTTGCTGTGTAGCTGGTGGCTGACACCTGGAGTCCTCTTCTTCTTTTCTATCGCTCCTCCATCTGTCTTTTTTTCCTCTATTTATTCTCTCTGCCTGGCAACCTCACCTGTCTCTCTCCTGCCTTGCTACTGGCCATTCCGCTCTTTATTAGACCATCAGATGTCTTAAATGGCCACAGTAACACAGCTTCTCAGAGTTAAGCAAATGCAACATAAAAGAGTGCAATACGTCTTTGCATCATTGAACAAATGTTCCACAGCATAAAGGAATGTAACACATCTTAAATTAATATTCCACACTACCAGAATCTACATCAAGGTGAAAGGAAAGAGCCAACTCTGTGTGGCTGCCTTCTAACGAGCATGTTGAACCCAGTTCCATTGTGGGGGTGTGGTTAGAGGTGTCATTGTTATAAGCTGCATGCTGTCCCGTATCTGAAAACCATCTGTGCACAAAATGTCACTAGTATCCTAGTTGTTTCAGGCTGGAGGACAGGTTTGCTCCTGTCCCTGTAGGAGCAGCGTTTGTGGAAGGGAAAGAGATGAGACACCACCTCTACTCACTCATGAGCAGGGGACTCACTCTGGTGCACAAAGCAAGAAAATAAGTAAGAAGAAATAAAGATCAGATTTAAAAAAAAAAAAAAACAACTCACTTTTTTCCCTAAGATAAAGCTTTTATATGTATGGAAGAAAATCTAACAGATAACGTATTAGCATTAATAAGTAAATGTATCAAGGTGGCTGGTTATAAATGTATATATGAAAATCAGGTGCTTCTTTTCTTGTGGAATACATCAATAATACCAGCACTTAGGAAGCTGAGGCTGGAGGATTGCTGAGCATTTGAGGCCACTCTAGGCTATAATGAGTGCTATTAATCCAGCCTAAGATACTTAGTAAGACCTTGTGCTGGCCTGTTCAATGTCACCTTGACACAGGCTGAAGTCATCCGAAAGAAGGGACCCTCAACTGAGAAAATGTTTCATAAGATCAGGCTATCGACAGACAAGCCTGTAAGGCATTTTCTTAATTAGCGATTGATAGGGGAAGGGCCCAACCCATTGTGAGTGGGACCATCCCTGGGCTGGTGCTGCTGGATTAGAAAGCAGGCTGATCAAGTTATGAGAAGCAAGCCAGCAAGCAGGCCCCCTCCATGGCCTTCGCATCAGCTCCAGCCTCTGGGTTCCTGCCCTGTTTGAGTTCCTGTCCTGACTTCCATCCATGATGAACTGTGATGTGGAAGTGTAAGCTCAATAAACTTTTTCCTTCCTAAACCGCTTTGGTCACGGTGTTTCATCACAGCAATAGAAACAACAACTAAGACAGAACCTGTTTGATTTATTTTTAAAAAGGTTCTCAGTGGGCTATAACGAATAAGGAGGGTTGGGAAGGTGGCTCAGCAGTTGTGGAGTTATTCCTCTGCCCCCTAAATTCTGGGATTAAGGGTGAGTGGCACAGTGCCCAGCTGAGACTGTCAAATTTAACCTTAGTGGCAAAGACTCTCACGTGTCCATAACAATAGAATGAAAAGGACATTGCTTTCACAGGCAGAGTAATAAAAGACTGAGTATGGCCACTCATACCTACAGGGATGAATGTCACAGAGAAGCATTGCATGGAAGAAACATGAAGCCACCACAGGAAGGCTTTGGAGGGCTGCAATGTTTTATACTGAGATCCAGAAAGAAAGTTCCCATGTGCATAGACACTTACAATTTTGTATCTTACCAGGAGCCAGTTTTGCCCCAACAGGTGATTTATTTTTACAGTAGTACTTATGATTTAAAAACTGATTGGGGCCGGGTAGTGACAGCAGCAGGGGCAGTGGTGGCTACAACAGTGTACACTTTAAATCCCAGAACCTGGGAGGCAGAGACAGGCAGATCTCTATGAGTTCCAGACCAGCCTGGTCTACAGAGTGAGTTTCAGGACAGCCAGAGCTGCATAGAAAAACCCTGTCTCAAAAAAAAAAAAAATACCCAAATAAATAAATAAATAACTGGAAAATGTCATTGATTGCCTCTCTGCTTTAAAGTGAAGAAATTCTCAGAGGACGGAAGTGACCATGACAAACATTAGGAAGCTAGCAACTCGGAAGCAGGACACCCAGCATTGACTTCAAAAGCTGCCAGTGCAAGAGCATGTCAAGATAGTCATGGAGCTCGGGGGACTCAGGAGCCAGAAGCCAGGTTCTTTCTAATAACCATGCTGAAAGCAAGATCCCGGGAGGCCTTCTGGGGGACAGAGTGAGCTGACAAAGTTAAGACAGGATGAAGCTGGGAACTTAGAAAAAAACAAAAAACAAAAATACCTCCCAAAAACGTTCCTCTTCAGTTTTGAAGGCAGAGAGGGCAAGCTCCCCCAGCCCTATCATCTGACCTCTCGGGGTTCTTGTGGTCCACATGACAATGCAGTAGAGAGGCATGCAAAGGGGCCACCGACACATGGAAGCCTCACTTTATAACTAACGCCGTCCTAGAGACCAAGCCCACTTCTCAATAGCTCCACACCTCAGTGGAGCCTCACCACAGGCCAAGATTTCACCACACATACCCAGCATCCAAACCATAGCAAGCCCCAGGCTGAAGCTGAGAAGTTCTTGGTGAGATACCCACCCCCACCCCATCCTCCGCACTGACAGGAAATCAGCAGGCGCTGCTGCTGCTGCTGCTGCTGCTGCATGCATGCATTGCCTTGTGGAGCTCCCAGCTGTTTGTTCTGCCTGTAGATCAGAGGCCAATCTTGCACATGCTAACACAGACCACCAGAACTGGAGCCTGGGGAAGCAGAAGAAAACAGCAATACAGAAAATCTCTGAATGATGCTGGGTGTAAAGAAAAAGGGGGGGCATTCAGCAAAAACACACACATAAAAGCATAGAAAATCAACTTGATAATATCTTCTAAAAAGTAGTACAAAAGAAAGTCAGCAAAAAGAAAAAAAAAGTAAGGATTTTTTTAATTATAAATTTTGTCAAGAAAACCAAACACCTTGATAATGAAAGCTTCAGGAAAAAGGAGCAGAGTAAGGCCAGAAGAGTGCACACCATCAGACAGGCCTGGGAAAGAGGATGCAGTAGCCTGATAAACAGGCAGGGTTAGGTGAGATCTCATAAACTGTCTCAACGGGATGTGGAGAACTTCCAAACTCCCAAAAAAGTAGGTCACACCTCAGGGGTCACAAGTAGGAATGATTCTCACTCACTGTTGCATACTTGGAGTCAGTGTCCAGAAGCCACCCCACCTTCTGGATCTTGATCTCAGCCCTGGATCTGTGGCTCCACCAAGCCCCCAGTGCAGTTTGAGAGGGATCTACATCTTGGGATCCTTATCTCAAGAGAGATCTGCATTTTCTACACTATCCCCATTATGTCTCAGGCTCATACCTAGGACTCTTCTAGAAGCTCTGATTTACCATAACATGAAAAATGGGAAGAGCCATTCTTGAAGGCCTGGGAAAGCCTCAAGTCCGATATATTAGTGCTGAGGACAGCAGGAGCAGGTATCTGGGTTGTGGGTCACATTTTCATGCTCACAGTGTAAATGCAGAACACTTTAACTTGAAATCCTGGTACTATTACTTTTGGGCCATCAAGCACCCTGAAAATGAACAACATAGTGACCACATTAGGAGTACGCAAATACTGAGCTGTCTCCAAGCTGACCTTGGAAATGGAGAGGGGTACACAAGATTTCTTCTATAGCTCTGTAGAATTCCTGCTCATGGGAGTGAGTTTGATGAAAATAAAAGCCTTAAAACATAGTAACTTAGTATTATCAAGAGACAAGCTCTCTCCCTGCAGTCAGTATCTCAGGACGGCCTCTGTGAAGCTGGAAAGACTAACCAGTCCTCACTGGGCAAGTCCTGCAGCAGCAGCAGTACACATGGACCCCAGTGTTTACAGGTTTGGAGGGACACCCTCACATCTGCCTCCCTAAGAGCCCAGGCACAAGGGCATGCCCTGTATGCCCTCTGCTCGCAAGCCTGGTCTTCACTGCTTTCAGAAGCTGAGCTTTTGAGTCAGGCCAGTCTCACCTGAACAAACCACCTTGACTTAACACCTCTACTCCTCTTGAGCGGTTCCTCTTCCCTGGCTCTTTCTCATTCCCCCTCCAGAAGTTTTCAGCAGCTTTTGTTGAACACCACTGAGGGGTTTGTATCTGGACTAAAGGGACAAAAGCCTTTGTAACAGGCTGAGAAGCTGGCATGGTTGTGGAGTTGGGGGTAGAAGGAGGCAGCAACTCCTGAGGTCTGAGGAAATCTAGACAAATCTTGCTGGGAGCTGCCATCCTGATAACCACACACATCCCATTCCCCCTTCCCCATCCCTGGTCCCCTCTCTGGGTAGCAGAGATCCCCATCACATCTTCAGATAACATCCTACAGTCTGGAGTGGGGGTCAAGCTGCACTCGTTGAAGGCTGGAAGCAAAGACAGAATCTTGAGGAGGGCCTTCGGGTAAATGGGGTTCTATGGAGACCAACCGCGAGAATGAGACAGCTGGCCTTAGCACCCATGAGATGCTCTCCATGGAGACAGCGTGACAGCAATGGAAGCAAATGGCAATATGTAAACATCAGGCCCTGGCTCTAAGGCCTGATCCAGGTACAGTAGAAAGCACTCGCTCACTGCCTGGAGGAATCCCAGTTTCAGTGAGAGAAGGCAGGAAGCCCAAGTCACATCACAATGTCAGGAAGGCCCTGCCCTGAAGAGACATGAAAGCCCTTAGATGGGCTGCTGCTCCGAGGTCACCTGCTTGAGGTCTAGAGGAAGGGCCCCTGTGTGCACACAACACATGGCCTGACTGAAGGAAAAGCTGGAGTGGGCTTCAGGAAGGGCAGGGTGGAGGACTCTGTGCCTGGGATTAGTGAGATTAACCCGGGACAGAACCAGAGACCTTGGGGAGAGCCTAGAGTAAACATTGGGCGATGCATAGCTGCTGCCCCACCCCCAGAAGCACAGGGCCCTGTCCTGGGTGTCCCTAAGTCCCCAGGCATCATTGAGCCCCATCTCACTTCCTGCACTGTGTCCCAGTGTCACTGCCCAGCAGCGCCTAAGGGTGCTGTGCTAGTGTTTTGTGAACATGCATGTATATGTGACTGAACTAATCTGTAATCACTAAGTGGTAACCTCCACTAGCAGCTGAGTTCAGCCACCCTTAGAGCCTCAGAAAGTCACTGAGAACCAGTGAAAACCATTATCTATCCAAAGCCACACCAGATGCCTGGACTGCATGCCTGAGAAGAGGCCACACCTTACCTAAACCATAGCCACCCATTCACAGGAGCCCTGGGTACAGGCTTGGCCTGGGCACTCCTGCCCATCTACGAGGCTGAGCCTGACCTCCACTTTCACTTTGGGCTAGTGGGATCACACCAGGAAGCATGACCTCTAAGGTCAACATGTTAGCTGCCCAACATGGTGGGTCTGATGACCATGTGGGCCACTGTACCAAGGACATGGTTCTATGTAGAAGACCAAAATGCAGGCCAGTGATGATGATAGTTCAGCTCTGGCCCCTCAGACAAGCTTCAAAGGCTGTTTCTGGTAACAATCTTCTTTTCTTTTTTAAAGATTTATTTATTTATTTATTTATTATATATTATACAGAAGAGGGCACCAGATGTCATCATAGATGGTTGTGAGCCACCATGTGGTTGCCAGGAATCGAACTCAGGTCCTTTGGAAGAGCAGCCAGTGCTCTTAACCTCTGAGCCATCTCTCCAGCCCCAACAATTTTCTTTTTGCTTCTGCAGAAAAATGTGTCTTAAGAGATCTGGGCTGGGGGCTGGAGAGATGGCTCAGAGGTTAAGAGCACTGGCTGCTCTTCCAAAGGACCTGAGTTCGATTCCCAGCTTCCACATGGCAGCTCACAACTGTCTAACTCCAGTTCTAGGGACCCAACACTCATGGCAAAACACCAATGCACATCAAATAAAGTTAAATTTAAAAAAAAAGAGAGAGAGAGAGATCTGGGCTGACTACATGCAGGTGAGCTGACAGAGTATGCTATATACATATGGCACCCACAAGAGGCTCTGAGCAGTTCCTGTGAGGCCCAGAGCAATCCTGCGGGAGGTGGTATCCTGTTTATTAGTATGCATGTGTGTGCTATGTGGCTTCTATAAGCATCAGGTGAGGTGCACATGTTGGGCCAGAGAGCTTCTCTGCTGCTCACAGGCCAGTGGAACCCCTTAGCTGCAGAGATGAGGTGAAACCATGAAGACTACAAAGGAGAAAATAGCAGGAAAGAGCACATGCATGCCCTGTCCTGTGTGGATGTGTCCACGATGTAATGCAATCCATTCCTAGGTGCACCTGTGGCCCTAGGGCCAAATCCACAGTTGTCTGTCTCGTGGAAGCAAAGCTGCCCTTAGTCCCCAGATACAACATCTTGAGAGGATGGAGGAGTTCCTGAGATCCTGTGTGGCATGCACAGGAGGAGAGTGGCTGCTCGGTGACGCTTGTCCTCCACCCCAGCCAGGCAGAGGGTGGCATCCAGACAGGGCGGCACTAAGCCAGTGGGGAGGAAGGCACAGTGAGTCACCACAGTGGAATGCACAGCCCTTGGGTGAGGCCCGGAAGGCTAGTCCCCCCTGGGTGCCAAGGCCGAGCTGGCCGGAAGGGCAGCGGACATCCTGAAGAATGTGGAGGAGTTTCCACATATTGTCGTCCACGTGGGAACCCATGGTCAGGGGGAAACAGACACCTCAGGATGCCGGGGGCACTGAAGCCATCTGGGCAGGCAGCCCTATAGGGACCAGCATAATCTCCTTGATGGACACTGAGGCCATGGGGGCCAGAGGTCATAAGGGCAAGGGACTACAATTACAACTCCTGGGGTTCCCCACACAACTCATCCTGTGACTTTATGGACTTGAAGATTTGTCCAGTGTATGTCCCCTGATGAAACCCATGGTGCCTGATATGGTCTTGTCCTAAATTTCCCAGATACTAAGGGGCTCTGTAAACCATAGCCATTGCTGCCCCTTACTGGGCATAAGGTACTGGACTGAGGTAGCCAAATTGAGAGAACCCAGAGGACCAGGTCACCGCTGCCCTGGTGCTGATCCCTGCTACCTGTCCTGACCACAAGCTGCCTGGCCATTCTTGTCATCCCCATCCCCCAAGGGGCCACCTGATCACAGAGATGGAAAGGGGAAGACCCAGCATACTGTCTACAGTACAAGGACCAGAGGAAAGAAAAGCAGGAAAGCCCGTGCTCTAGGAAAGAGTTCTAATCTCAAATAGAAAGGCTGATGAGCATCCCTATCCATGTAGAGTTGGGTGCTTGGAGATAAGGAAGGGCCTGGGTGGCAACCTGGTCTCTGGGGGATTTGAACAGGAGAGATCACCGCAGATCTGCAAGGCTGAGCCAGATCTGTCAAGATCAGCTGAGCACCCCCCCCAGGGAGGGGGCCTATGGAAGTCCTCAGTGATAATCCCCACAGGACCTGGGAAAGCAGAGCGTGGCTGCAGTAGCAGCTACTCTAACTGATGGCCTCTCAGTGTCCTCATTACACTACCCACTGTGCCATGTACTTTTCACTACCTGAGGAGCAGCTGCCAGCCCTGGTGGCTGAGAAATTCAGCCACCTCAGGCTCCACAGGAGGGGAACACCTTGCCTGGGGGTAAGGTTTTTCTTGGGTCAGCCCCATTTTGAGGTTTCAGTGACAACAAATGATACAATCTGCCACCTACCCAGAGCCCTGTGGTCAGGATGGACACACCCCAGGGCTGGAGAATTAGATGTCTCGTAGCCACAGATAGCAGACTGTGCCCCACCCCCACGCCAGTCCAAAGAGCAAGCCCATGAAAATGGACCCTCGTGAGCCCCTCTGTGAATAAGCTACAAGCATTCTACTGTCCCAGTAGGTGTAGGAGATCTGCACCCAAGACCAGTCCTGCTCCTCAGGGTAACCAAGGCTGACTCAAGACTGAAGGGGCTGCAGAAGAGTGTGAAGGAGGGTACTACCAGCTGCCCATTGCCAGGGAGAACATCCACTTCCTGGCCTCTGGGGTGTTCTGGCCAGGTTTGAGGCTGCACTGTTGGAGGTGAGTGCCTTGGCTGGTACTGTGGACATGCTATCCACTAGCCACTTTGTAGAGACCTTAGAGGGTGATATTTGTAGACCAGGCCAGACCTCTCTATACTTTGCACCACATACCTCCAGGACATCTGTGAGGGTGAACTGTTCCCCATGGCAAGAATAAAGGATCCACTGAGGCTGAGACGGCACCAAGGCACTGGTACTTACGAATAATCATGCCAGCCTACAGAAGGTGACTGCGTTAGTCACTTATTGCTGAGACCAAATATCTGACAAGAACAATTTAGGGAGACACAGATTCATTTTAGTTCACAGTTCAAGGATACAGTCCTTCATGTCAGGAAAGACATGACAGCCAGTGCATAGGGCAAAAGGTCATTGCATCCACAATCAGGAAGCAGTGGTGAATGCTGGGGCTCAGCCTCAGTTTCTCCTTTTTATTCAGTTCATGATCTTGGTCAATGGAACGATGTCACACATACTCAGGATGAATCTTTCCTATAACAGTTAACCTAGTCTAGAAACTTTCAAAGATATGATCAAGGTTTGGTCTCCTAGTGATGCTAGATCCTGAGACATTATCAGTATTAGTTATCACAGTGCTCAAGGTCTCCTTGCTCTACTGCTGGGGCCTGAGACAGCTCTGAGGACAGGCAGGCCACCTCCTTCATTCTAGCTGAATCTTCCAGAGCCTTGATCCCTGGGCCTTTCCTGGCTCTCCTGGCTCATAGTCCCTGCTGATCAAATCTACCTCTGCCCATCATGTCTTCTTTCTCTGTCCATACAGCCCATGCAGAGTAATCGGTATGGATGTGGAGTGCAGACGTTCATTTGCGTGCTGAGTCAGCCTCATGATTCCTTTCTGAGGAAAGTCATATGTTCTGTTGAATGTGCTTTCTACTCTGTGTGTGTGTGTGTGTGTGTGTGTGTGTGTGTGTGTGTGTGTGTTAGTTGGTTGGTTTGTTTTTTGAGACAGGGTTGTTTTTTTTTTAAAAAAAAAAAACTTTATTTATTTATTTGCCTTGGTGTTTGCCTGGAACTGGAACTACAGACAGTTGTGAGCTGCCATGTGGGTGCTGGAAATTGAACCCGGGTCCTCTGGAAGAGCAGACGGTGCTCTTAACCACTAAGCCATCTCTCCAGCCCAAGACAGGGTTTTTAATAGCCCTGGCTGTCCTGAAACTCACAGAGATCCCCCTGCCTCTGCCTCCCAGGTACTGGGATCAAAGGTGTGTGCTGCCACCACCCAGCAGGTTCCTTCACTCTTGTGGCCACCTGGAGAGCAAGGCACAGGCCTTCTCCAGGACAGTGTCCCAACCTCTCTCAGACTATTCTACCATAGTCTCCTGAGCCCCTACCCAGTCCACAAAAGGGCTGCCACACATCTGTGACAGTTCCATCCATCCCAAACTCAGGAAGCATTGGGAGACTCTAGAGTCAGAAACACAAAACCCATCTCAGCTTGTGTTTCCCACACAGACAGCCCCTACCCCACAGGTTATGGGATGGTCGGAGATCTGAAGAGACTGTGCAATGTCCACCCTGGTCTGGCTGGTGCACAGGCAGGATAGCATCCAGGCCTCCCTGACCCTGAGGCCTCTCTTCCTGTCAAGCTTCCCAATCAGCAAAGCTCAAGTGGAGACTTCCACCAGGCTGGCCTGTGGGCTCTGTGGGATAATTTGTTTGAACCTTCTTCTTTGTCTGGATTACCATGCAGCTGGCCAGGGGTCACCAGGGCTCCAGAAGTTACTCAGCATAGCAGAATCCACAGAATTCAAGAGGCATCACTGCTGCCTGGCACAGCATCCCAACCCCTCCTGATGTAAGGCACTATCTTGGCAAGTGCTCTGAGCAGACACTCTAGTAGGCTGGCTACTTTCCCTGAAGGACCTAGGTGGCAGGTAGCGGCAGCCCTGTGGCTTACATAGGGCCATCCTCAGTGTCCTCTGTGCGGCCTTCTGCACTGAGAGCTGGTGGGGAGGACAGGGGATTTACTGGCACAGGAGTAGCGTGGTACAGGACAGTATGGCAAGCCACCATCCCCCAGAGCCAGCACCTCACCCCAACAGAGCTGCTTTGACAGATGCAGGAGATCATGATGGCCTGCTCTGTGGAAGGGTCTGGGGAGCCATGAGGCCTGAGCCTCCTGATACATCAAGTACTGGGAAAGTCCTTGAAGAAGGCACAGGAACTTTCCAACTGGGACTCGTGACCTCTTCATGAAGAACAGCTCATCTGTACAGGTGCACAGAGTGGGAGGGCAGGGTTGGCTGTGACTCCTCCCCCCTTCCTTTCCCTCTGCTGACTAATTTTATGTTAACTTGACGCGGGCTAGAGTCATCTGAGGAGGAGGGAGCCCCAGCTGAGAAAACGCCGCCTCTGTTAGATCAGTGATTGATAGGAAGGCCCCAGCCCATTGTGGATGAGGCCATCCCTGGGCTGGTGAGCCCAGGTTCTATAAGAAAGCAGGCTGAGCCAGGCAGTGATAGTGCATGTTATATAGAGAAACTTTGTCTAAGAAAAACCAGAAAGAAAGAGAGAGAGAGAGAGAGAGAGAGAGAGAGAGAGAGAGAGAGAGAGAGAGAGAGAGAGAGAGATTGAGGAAAAGGAAAGAAAGACTGTGCAAGCCATGGGGAGCAAGTCAGTAAGCAGCATCCCTCCACGACCTCCGCATCAGCTCCTGCCTCCAGGCTCCTGCCCTGCTTGTGTTCCTTTTCTGAATTCCTTCAATGATCAACACTGACATGGGAGCGTAAGCCAAATAAAACCTTTCCTCCCCAAGTTACTTGGTCATGGTATGTCATCACAGCAATGATGACCCTAATGAAGATATGCTCTATACGCTGCATTGAAGGCTATTTCAGTTAATTCAGCGGCTGATGCCTCCGCTTAGTGAAGTTATGCTGAGCCCTGTACAGAAAGCCTGCCCACTTTCACCAACCAGGGACCTTGGCAGGAGACAGAAGTCTAGACAACAGGAAGAAACTGGCACCATAGGAGCCTATCCTGCAGGTGACTGGAACCTTTGAGAAAGACTGTCTCTAAGCCTGGGACACACAGAGATAGGCCGTAGTGGCTGCCCTAGACCATGATGGGTCCCTCTTGACACCAGCCCTGGTGTTCCCACCACAGTTCAGGGCATCTGTATGTACATAAACTTCTCTCCCCACTCTGTGCCCCAGGTCCTCTGTGTAGCATCATTTGGTTTGCCTACATTTCTGGATTCTGGAGTGCATCAAACCAGTGACATTCAATGTAAAACAGAACTAACCTTTACATGGGTAAATCATGGTTTGGATTCATGACAGGTGCATGCAGTCACCAGGGAAGCTGCTGTCCCCAAGATCCCTTCCAGGGTCTTCCACGAAGTATGTGACAGCATGCTCCAGGGGCTTGCACAGATCCTATGCTGACTCAGTGCAGATGTAGGTATGATTGTTGTAAACAATATGGACTACAGGTCCCTGCCATGAGTCCCAGTCATTTGTGCCTGAGCTGCTACGACAAACCCCATGCAGTGCTTAACCCAGGTCTATCTCACCTCTCAGATCTGTAGGCTAACACCCTCATAGGCCTGGCTCCTAGAGGTGACTCTCTCTTCTCACCTGTTGACCTCCGCCTCTGCAGACACCCACGTCCCTCACCCCGTCACCTTCTCTTCATCATTTCATTCACCTGTCACAGCTCTGGACAGTGAAGGGCCTAGTGCTTGATCCAGCGAAGTCCTCTAGCTATACCAAGCCTAGCAGAGAGCATCTGTGAGAACAAGAAGAGATGATCCCATGGCAACATAAGTCAAAATTTTGGGTAGCTCACTCTTCTCCCAGGACCCTGCTCTTGCAGAAGCTAATGGGTCCTGTGAGCACTGCATCAGTCCCTTTCATGGCTGGTTCTCCCAGTGACGTTCCAGTAGGTTCTCTCTTCTCCTAGGTCCCAGCATTGTCTCATTAGAGACCAAGATTCTAGCATATAGATCTCTGGGAGCATAGACTTCATACACAATTTTCTACCATAATCAGGTATCAAAGCATTAAGAGCTTTTTCCAAAGGCAAAGAGGATGCCAGGAGGCCATGGCTGTAGTGTGTGAACATTGTTCAAACTTTGTAGTTCAATATCTCCAGTGCATGCAGGATGTGGTGGTGCCTGCCTTCAAACTCAGCACTTTAGAGGCAGAAGCAGGTGGATCTCTGTGAGTCTGAGGCCATCCTGGCCTTCAGAACAAATTCTAAGCCAAAGAGCTTTATCTTTTTGGTGTTGTTATAAACTGTGCTGCTTCCATTTCTGCTAAGGTGCAAAGCCAAGGCTGCCCCTTTGTGACTTACTCATATCCAGCAACTTCAGTGAACATTCTATAAGCTCATGGAACTGGCTTCCGGTTCTTAAAGGAGCTTAAAACATGGATTACCTACAAATGTTACTTTTCTTTCCTTCTTCCCAACCCTTCTGTCTTCTACTTTTTTCCTGACCTCATAACATTAGTCAAGATCTCAGACACAGTACTGATGATGGCTGTCTTGTTCACTTCTGATTAGAAAGGACTATTTCCCAGGAGGCCTAGTGATTGCAAATATTCTGGACTTAGTGTCTAGGACTCAGTAATAGGTGTTCAGTTGTCTGTACCTTCTTGAGTCGCTGTTGGCAATTATAACCTTCCCGGAACCTGGCTGTCATATGTCACACCCATGGGGACAGGCTGCCACTAAACCTGCTGGCCCTGCTTCAGGGTCTGCCACATGTTCATGTTTTCTTTCTTGATATTGCTTATCCCCTCTTTTTTTTTTTAATCCCAAAGAGAGACTGATTTAACATCTTAAAAGATGGCCTATGTTTGGTAAAAGATGGCCTATATTTAGTTTTGTTAATCCTTCCTTTTACATTTTTCTCTGACAGGATTGCGAATTGAACATACGGCCTAATGTATACGAGGCGAGCTTCAGCCCAGTCCTGTGTCAGTCATTTCTATTCTTGTCTTTACAGTTTCCTTCCTCTACTTTCTCGGGGTTATTCCCAAGCAGAACACCACAGAGCTTAGGTTTAAGCCTCTCTCACTGTATAACGGGAAGTTTATCGGTCTCTCCTGCAGCCCTGTTTTCAGGCTTTCCAGAAGCTTCATATACAATACTTTCATTACATGTTAGTTCTGATAATTTGTGAATGTCCATAATAGCGACACATTCACTTAAGGCTTCTTTTTGTCGTTATTGTTATTTGTTTGTTTGTTTTTTTCAATATTGGGTTTCTCTGTGTAACCTTGGCTGTTCTGGAACTCACCCTGTAGATCAGGCTGGCCTCAAACTGAGCGCTGTACCTGCCTTTGCCTCCATGACGCTGGAATTAAAGGTGTGTGCCACCACCTGCCTTAAAGCTTCATTTTGAAGAGAGTGGGTGAAACAGGGTTTCTCTGTGTAGCCCTGGCTGGCCTAGAACTAGCCCTGTAGACCAGGCTGGCCTTGAATTCAGAGATGCACAGTCTCTGCGTCCTTATAGTGCTCCTATCAATGCTGGGATTAAAGGCGTGGACCCCACAGCCTGGATTAAGAATTCATCTTTAAAATGTCAAGTCTGATGGTATTTTCATTTTAACATATTAGCTAAATTCTACTCATTGGAATAACTGATGAAATTTGGGGTTCATGTCTTGTTCATTTTTGTTTGTTTTCAACATAGAACTCACTATGTAGACCAGGATAGCCTTGAACTCATAGAGTTCAAACTCATAAGCTGCCTTTGCTGGGATTAGAAGAGTGTACCACCACACTCAGCCTTCAATTTGTGCTTTTTACTTATCTTTTCTGATTATTTTCATCATTTTGGCTAATTTTTCTTCTTCCTTATATTCCTTTAGCTTTTACACTTGTTCTGATTTCCCTCTGTTAGTTTGAGATTTATAAATTGTGCTTCTATTCTTCAGGAATGACACCAGAACGTTCGTGCGTGCTTGTACTATGATATTTAAAGTTAAAATCTGGCTATGGCAGAGGGCTTACCTAGGATGCATGAGACCCTGGGTTTGAGCCCCAGCACTGTATAAACAGGCTGGGTGCTGCAAGCCTTTAAACCCAGCATTTAGGAGCTAAAGGCAAGATGATCAGAAATTCAGGGTCATCTTCTGCTATATAGCAAGTTGGAAATTACCTTGGGCTACTTGAGACCCTGACTCAAAAAAATCAAAATAAGGCCAGGTGTCATGGCACACACCCTTGGTCCCATCACTAGGGAGGTAAAATCAGGTGGACCTTTGGGAGTTTGCAGCCAGCCTGATTCACATAGTAAGACCTTGTTTCAAAGAATTAAAATATAAATTCAATATAGGGCTTGTAGAACAATTCAGCTTTCAATTTATCTTGTTATTTTCAAGCATTTAAATACTGTGTTTTTTTTCTCACTTCTACAAATCAGACATTACCAAAACTAATTTTATGTCTTCAGTGTGGTTTAGAGCTGGTGGTTACATGGGCCGTTTACAGCACAGCTTTCCTCCAAGAAGCAGCAAATGCCTTCTCATGTGACCCCTGCCCTGTGCTCTGACTGTTCTGTCTTTCCTCAGAGTCCTCGGCTCACTCTCAGAAGATACACCCTCTGTCCTTGGCTTCACTGTTGCCCTTGGGATCACGGTGTCATCCCTGTGGGCTAATCTGCTTCATGCTGTGGCCACCATTTGCTTGGTAGCCTTGTGCTACCAAGGTTATTTTTTTCATTTTTATATATTTTGTGTGCATGTGACATGATGAACAGGTGGAGATTATAGAAAACTTGCAGAAATCAGTTCCCTTCCCCTGCCAATGGATCGCAGGCATGGGACTCAGGACATCAGGCTCGGCAGCTGAGCAGACTCTCCAACCCTTGTTTTCTTATTCATTGTATAAGTGTATTTTTCTTTTTTGAGACAGTGTCTCACTCTGTAAACCAGGCTGGCTTTAAATTCACAGAGATCTGCCTGCCTCTGCCTCCTGAATGATGGTATTAAGGGTGTGCTTGCCACATCAGGAATATGTATTTCTATTGCCACAAAGTACCTGTTTCTGTTCCTTCATTTTCATGGTAAATTTTACATAAAGTTTGACAACCTGGCACTGTGGCCACATTCTTAATCTTAGCACTCTAGAGACAGAGGCAGGTGGCAAGCCTATGAGTTCAAGGCCAGCCTGGTCTACATAGTGAGTTCCAGAACAGTCAGGGATACATAGTGAGACCTGTCTCCAAAAAACTAAAAATATAAAAATAATAAAAATTGCCATCTTTACCATTTGTAGGTGTCTGAAACACAATGGCAATGTTGTGTAATGGCAAGGTTACCTGGATTCAGGACTTCATCATCTCAAACAGAAACAAAGTAGCCAGGGGGCAGCGCACTGCCTCCCCTACAGCCCTTAAGACCTGCTGTTGTACTCTCTGTTGCTATGGATTTGGCTATCCAAGGGCCTTGTGCAAGTGAAGCCATGTTGTATTTGCCCTGATATGTCCTAATGATAGATCGGTCCCAAGACTCCTCGTAGATGTCATAATCTGCAGTCACTCAAGTCCCTGGTATAAACGGTAACCTGCCATATCATCTCATCTCTAGGTGACTTACACAACCCCATACTGTCATTAGAAAACCATGGTAGGACAAAGAGCCTCACATGCTGAGTACAGATTATGACCCTGGTAGGCCAAACTGTGAAGCACAGAGGGTATGGAGAGCTCTTACAACACTTATCAGAGAACTTGATAGACGGCAAATTTAGGTTTTTATTTTTGCAGCTTTCTAGCATTTTTAAAGAATACTTCTAGTATTCTTTTGATTAAATCTACAGATGCAAGAACTTTGGATACAGAGAGATATTATTTCTCCAGGGTTCATCCACATCCTGTTATGTGTCGGAATCTCCTTCCTCTTTAAGACTAAGTAATACTCCATGGCATATTTAGACCATTTCTCTGTTTACTGCTGTTGGTGGACACGTGTTGGTTCCCTCTTGTGGCTATTGTGGGTACTGCCGCAGAGAATGTAAATCCTGCTTTTGAGTCTTTGTGTCTGATAGAAATTCTGTGTTTACCTCCTTGAGGAGTGAATTCAATCTATTGCCTGTTTCTTAAACTCTAGTCCTTGTTTACAGAGTCTGATTTTGTAGGATTTCTTTGGCTGTCCTGGAACTAGATTTGTAGACCAAGCTGGCCTCAGACTCAGAGATCCGCCTGCTTCCTTCTCCTGAGTGGTAGCACTAAAGGTGTGTGCCATCACCTCGTGTTTTTTGTTATGTTTGCCATTTGTATGTCTCCCTTGGGCAAATATGCCCTCAAGTCTTTTGTCCTTTTTAAACTGGGCAGTTTGTTTTTTCATTGTTAGGGTTCTTTATATATTCTGGTTGATAATCCTGGATCAAATGTACAATGCAAATGTATTCTATACTGTAGAGTGTACATGGGTCTCTGTGTGTGTGTGTGTGTGTGTGTGTGTGTGTGTGTGTGTGTGTGTGTGAGGAGGTTAAATGAGCCAGGGTCTCACATATATCTGACCCTGGCCTTGAACTTGTAACTGAGAATGACCTTGAACTTTCATGTTCTGGGTGCTAGGGTTACAGGGGTGAACCAGCTACATCATTGGGAGTTTCTGACCCATGACTGTCTCTCTTCATCCTCTGGAATGTGGCTTTTAATGCTCAAGAGCTTCTGATTCTGATGAAATGTGGCCTGTCTATCTTTTACACTGGTGCCTTTGCTCGGTGTCGTGATCGTGAATGTGCTGTTACGCCCCACGGCGTAAAGCCTCTCTGGGTTTCCTTCTAAGCATTTTGTAATTTCCACTGCACATCCTGGAGTTGGTCTCATAGTCACTAAAAGTCACTGAAGACCTTTGTGGACAGCCTATGTCTAGCTGCCTCATTCACATCAGCCACCTCACTGACACACATTTTGTCCCCTTTGGGCCCCCTTCTGGCTTCTGAATCCCTCTTACACAGAACTTATGATTTTTGATGGCTTCTTCATTTTTGAGTGCAGTGAAATGTTCCTGCATTTTTATGCAAAATGTTTATGCATTTTGACTCCAAGACCTGGAATCCATTCCTTCCCAGAGCCCCTTGTCAGCATGACACACACTCTCTTTCCTGGCAGGTAAGGATGCTTCCAGCTTGTACTATTTGCAGGCCTCTGCAATGGGCAGGATAGTGAGAACACAGTCTAGAGCTGGGGAGATAGCTTGATTTGGCTTAGTACTCACCTCAAACAGCACAAACCCCAGGGTTGATCCCTAGAACCACATAAAGCAAGCATGGTAGTGCTGACCTGGAGTCCCGACACTAGAAAGACAAAGACAGGAAGTCAGAAACTCAAGGTCATTCGCAGTTATAGAGCAAGGTGAGGCTAGCCTGGGCTACATGCTAATTGTCTCCAAAAAATTAAAATAAAACCAGGTGTAGTGACCCAATACTTTGAGCCCAGCATACCCAGGAGAGAGAGGCAAGGAAATCTCTCTATATTCAAGGGCAGGCTGACTTACATAGTGAGTTCCAGGCCAGTCAGAGCTATATAGTGAGACCGATCTCGCCTCAAAAAACAAAACTATCTAAATAAATAAAAATGGCCTACATCAATTCAAACTTCCTATTCAGATTCAAACATTTTTATATAACATCTTAAATTTAATTCATATAGTTTTTATCTTAGCTACAAACCCCAGTGTTTAGCAAAACTAGTCATACTTGGGGCTGAGAGATGGCTCAGAAGTTAAGAGCATCAGCTGCTCTTCTAAGAAGAGGATCTGAGTTTGATTCTGACCAACCACATGACAGCTCACAGCCAGTTGTAGGGGATCCAATGTCTGCATCAGGTATGAATGAGGCACACAGACACATGTGCAGGCAAAGCATCTTTATGCATGAAATAAACAAATTTAAATCATCAGCACAAAAAGAGAGAGAATCAAGCAAGGTGGCCCAGTGGATGAAAGTGTTTATAGGGAAGCCTGACAACCTTGATCCCCGGAACTCACTTGCTGAAGAAGAGAACCAGCTCTCCTAAACTGTCCTTTGGCCTCCGCAGTGGTTCTATGGCATGTATGCTTATACTTGTTTTCTCTCTCTCTCTCTCTCTCTCTCTCTCTCTCTCTCTCTCTCTCTCAGTATGTGTGTGTGTGTGTGTGTGTGTGTGTCCGTGACACAGAGTTAAAGTTTCAGAATGTAGAGGAGGTGGGGAGGGTGGCACACACCTTTAATCCCAGCACTGGGGAGGCAGAGGCAGGTGGATCTCTGTGAGTTCTACAGCCTGGTCTACAGAGTGAGTTCCAGGACAGCTAAGATTACACAGAGAAACCCTGTCTCAAGGACAAAAAGTTTCAGAATGGCAGGATCCTCACCATTACCTACACTGTGATATTTGTGGAAATTAAAGAAAAACTCTTCGTGGTGTGCATGATGTGAGGAGGAGGTTACTGTACCGTAGTAGCACATATGAGGGTCGGAGAATAACCTTGAATGTTGACCTTCACCTTCCACCTGAGACAGGTCTCCTGATGTCCACCATAGGAGACTAACTGGCCCGTGAGCTTCTCGGAATTCTGTCTCTAGTGGGCATCCAGCCCTGGGAACACTGGGAAGTACAGCCTGCCTTTATGAGTTCTAGGGATCCAAACCTAGGTCCTCTCAAATACTTTATCCGCTGAGCCGTCCTTCAGCCCTTGTTTTATCATTAGTCTGTCTGTCTGTCTGTCTGTCTGTCTGTCTGTCTGTGTGTGTGTGTGTATGTGAGACCATGCGATCCATGTATGTAGTCTCCTGTGCCACAGTGAGACATCAAAGGACTGACAACCTTGTGAAATTGTTTTTTTTCTTCCACCTGGATTTCAGAGATCGAATTCAATTAGCCATGCCTGTAGCTTATTGGGTAGCAAATGGCTTTGCCCACTGAGCCCTCTCACCCACAGGGTATTTTAAAGTTTTTTATCTGTAGCTTACTTCGTTCAGTGGTAAATGTATTATTTCTAACCTCTTAGAATATCTCTCTCCATTTCACTGACTGTTTTCTTTGGGATTGCTTTTAAAGTTTAATTTTGTTTGTACCTAAATAAAACGTTTGCATTGTCCTGTAAGTGTATCTGTAAACCACGGTGGGCTGCAGGTCCAGGATGCAGGGTCTGATGGCATCATTTGATGTGGGAGGCAGTTGTGAGTGGGAAGGAAGGGGCAGTGATACCCTCAGGCCACACGGGAGGGGACGTTCATCCTGACATCAGGGATGCCACACCACCAGGTAAGAGCTAGGTCCTGTTTCTGTCTAAGCACCATCTACCAAGGGACCTCAGCTCAACAAGTTTTTTCCTGTCCTCAGGCCCTCAGTCCCTCTTCATGTGAGTGAGGGACTGCCCTTCCCTTGTAGGAACCAGGGAAGATCTGGGATATCTGAATCCTAGAACTCACTTCTCATGTAGTTGCAGCTCTGCACCCAAGCTGGGGCTGGTCACTGCCTCTGTTAACTGCACCCTCAAGGCCTGGACAGCAAGCCCAAGACGTGCTCAGGCACTTCATCTGTGCAGAGATCTCGAGCTCCTGCCGAGTGGTTCCCCTGGGTGGGAAGTGCTCTGGCAGGTAGGGAAGAACCATTGTGTCCCTGAGTGAAGGTGGACATGAGTGCTTTTGAGTTTCTGTCCACGGGAGCAATGGCAACAAGTCATCTTCCGTCACTATCTGGACACCTCCACATGGTCTGCATGACAGGGTAGTCGCTGTAGCTTTGGCCAATTCTTGTACGAAATCCCCACTAGGTCAGTGCCACCAAGGTAGTGGCCCAGAAGCCACTGGTCCTTGAGGGGCTTCGGGATGAACCAAGAGAATGTGGCGGCTGGCTCTCAGGGTCAGGGTCTTTCCAGGGCCTGGACAACCTCACCTCAGGACACACACTGTGTTGAGGAGGGATACCGGAGCATTCTTCCTACCGGTGAAGGAGAGAGTATGGGGATTCCTGCTGCTCTGGAATGTGAATGCTCCCCGGAGAAAGTGAGAAAGCAGTTTGGGACCCTGAGCTTGCAAGCCTTCCACAGGAGCAGGGCTCTGAGCCCCTCCGGTGGTTACTACCAAGTTCCCTACCCACCGCCCTGGCTGGGCAGGGTGGAGCTCAGACCCACCTCCCCAGACTTGGGCAGACTAGCTCACCTGGCTGGGGAGGGACCAGCCAGGACTGGTTCCTCTCCTCCAGGAGCTTGGTTTGTGTTTCTGCATTTGGCAGTCTCCTCCTACAATGTTGAAAGGGTTGGGAAAGAGGAGCACTCTTGAGGCTCCCGGGCCTCCTGCCTCTGAAATGTGGGATACAGTCTGGCCCGAGAGCTGCACTACCTACCCCACAGGGACAGTGGCTTCCTCCATGGCACTTTGGTGCAGTGAGGAAGTGTACCCCCAGCCTTTTCCTCCAGTGCGGAGCTCCAGGGGCGACAGGAACCACGTCTGTCCGCTGCCTCTCTTTGTCTGAGCTCTGCCGGCGAGTGTTTTAAAGACCCAAGGATGTCCGGGACGCCTGGGGAGGCATTTTAATGAGCTTTTCAGAACCTCAGCCACTGCTTTTTCTTGAGAAAACAGGAAGCTGGGTAGCTGGGAGGAAAACCCTACTAGATCCTGAGCCGCGTGCAGGCAACAGCCTGTTGTCTGGATCTGCCCAGAGATCTTCAGATTTGAAGAAGGAACCTCAGCACCTCTGCACAGACAGTGTCTAGAGGCACAGAACAAGTGCAGAGAAATAAATTTAAACTCGTTCTGAGAAGTAACTGGGGGCAATGATGCAACCAGACCAGGGATCTGCAAATATTCAGGCCATGAAAGGCAGCACCTGGCCATCCCAGACAGAGACTAGGCATGGGACAGACAGCGAGGCTGAAAGCTTTGAAGGCTTTGGTCTCAGATGCTGCACACATGAACACTGCTGAGAGGCTCTCGGGGTCTGTCTTGTGAGGCAGAGCATGGAGAAGAGGCTGTCTTAGTCCTTGTCAACTGCACACCTGGGGCTCTCCCCAGTCACCATTCCCAGCTTTGTGCATCCCAAAGGAGCTCAGGCAGCCACTGCCCTAGTCCGGGAGCAGAACCCACAATGGGTCCACTAGAAGAGGAACATATGGGCTCAAGTGACTGTGGTCTTTGGGAAAGCAAGGTGAAGCAAAAGAGACTTGTATAGCGTTGTCCTCTTCCAAATGGCTGCAGACCCTTAATATGACACCTCTCCTCCACAGCCTCAGCCATGGAGAAGGGCACACCCAAGTCTTGCCTAAGTTGGTCCCCGGAGCCCCAGTAGGGCTCCAGGAGGTATATGCCTTCCATCTTGGACCTGTACCACATGACCCTGACTAAGTCTTAGAGTTCTTGGATTGGTGGGAGCTGGCCACCTCCATGGAGAGCTTCCACGAACTGAATCTTCTCTTTTTCTTCCTTCTGCTATTTTGGTTCGGTTCCCAGAGGGAAAACCCACTTGACAGGCAATATTCCCAGAGCAAAGAGCCATGGTTGGGGCAGGAGACTCAAAAAGGAAGTGAACAGCCATGGCAGGCTTGGGGTCTGTAAACACACTGTTATTGGCAGGGTCAGTCTTCTGGGAGCATTCGTATGTGAAAGTCCTGTATTAGAAAAGGACCAACCACAAAGGGAGAGCCATAGGGAGCTGGGGGAGAGAGGACAGAGAGTCTCCCAGAGAAGTTATGGCCTTGGAAACTGGACTCTGGGTGGGAGGAGGTAGAGGCTGAGACTACCCATTGGGAATATCTATCAAAGGGACATTCCCAGTACTGTCCACCATGAGAAAATATTTTATCAAAGAAATTTGAGTTAAAAAAAAAAAAGCTAAACATGAGCCACTGAAATGGCTGGACGTAATATCTATTTTTACTGCCCCTTTGGTTCCCTGACCCAGGCTTAGGGAATGGACTGTGGCCCCTGTGAGGGTATGTTTTGAAAGAGTGACGTCAAGCCATCGGAAGTGTGTGTCCCAAGAGGCCAGTGAACCCCCACTTCGGGAGCTTTCAGGGAGAACCAGCAGAGGGCTTTCCCCAGCACTGAAATGAGCCACAGTCAGTGAAATAGGCTTCAAGGGTCCAACTCCAGGCACTCTGAACAAGAGGGCATCCTCAATGGAGGGTACCAGAGAGAATATGCCCCAGCCTCCACACCCAGGCCCAAGCTCCTGCCAGCTCTAGCTGCTATCCTGAAGGGGATCTAAGGTTCCTCTTGTCTGCTCCTGTCCTACCAGATGACCCAGAGGAATGCACAGGAAGCAGAGCCAAGTTATGAGCCTTGTCAACCTGGGTTGCAAGAGAAACCCCAAACTCAAAGCAGCCCCTGAGGTTGCTATGAGGCAGGAAACAGCCCGAGCTGGGGGGGTGGGGGCTAAGGCCCCAGAATTGTGGAGTCCTAGAGAGTGTAAGACATAGGGATTCACCAAAGTTAGTTCCTGGCTGCTCCCCAGGTTCACATACAGATAGAGCAATGGCTTCAGTATTTTTTAGAAAAACCCTGGATCAGGCCAGATGGTGGTGATGATGCACACCTTTAATCTCAGCAAAAGGGAGGCAGATGGATCTCGGAGTGTGAGGCCAGCCGGGTCTACAGAGTGAGTTCCAGAACAGCCAAGGTCACACAGAGAAACCCTATCTTGGGAAAAAAGAAAGGAAGGAAGGAAAAGAAAATCCCTGTATCTCAGAAACCAACCTAAGTTCTCACCAGGTAGCCCCAAAAGACTGACCCTGGACTCTACTGTGCAAAGACTTGGCTTCTGGTAGCTCAAAGCAGACCCCAGCCACTTCAGGAAGGCTCTTGGCACTGTTCCTCTGTGTGTGTGTGTGTGTGTGTGTGTGTGTGTGTGTGTGTGTGTGTGCATGTTCCCACCAAAACCTCAGTCTTCCTGCATCATAGCCCTGCCCCTACAATGCCAAGAGGCTACCTGGAGTCTTCCTGTGTCTATAGCCTACTTACTCTTCCCCTGAAGGATCCCTCATGAATTTTCTAGGCTGAGACGCCCTTTGAGCAAATGTTGGAGGGCTGTACTGTCCCTGGAGTCTTGGGAGAATTGGGCTACCCTGATGGCAGTAGGCATACATACTACCCACCAGGGTAGCAGCCACAGTTAAAATGTCAGCCTCGGGGGCTGGAGAGATGGCTCAGTGATTAAGAGCACCGTCTGCTCTTCCAGAGGACCCGGGTTCAATTCCCAGCACCCATATGGCAGCTAACAACTGTCTGTAGTTCCAGTTCCAGGCAAACACCAAGGCAAATAAATAAATAAATAAAGTTTAAAAAAAATTAAAATGTCAGCCTCAGAACTAGAGAAATAGGGAAAGGAAAAAAGTCGGATATAGGAGACTTCTTTCTAAGTAAACACTGGCCACCTGGGCCAGGGTGACCTCTCCCAGAACTAGCCCATGGTCAGGTAGAGCCTCTACACACATCTGCAGTACCATTCTCAGGCTGGTTAAGATTCAGTGTTTGCCGTGGAATAATCTCTTTGTACACTGTGAAAATAGATCACTCAGATTGGTTTAATAACAAGTTGAATAGCCAATAGCTAGTCAGGAGTTGGGGGTCACAGAGGACACTAGGAAGAAGGGAGATGATACCGGGGGAAAGCTGAGAGATGGAGAACAGTCAACAAGATGTGCCTGAGGAGAAGTAACAGCCATGAGCCCTGTGGCACACAGTTTAATAGAAATGAGCTAATTTAAGCTTTAAGAGCTAGTTAGAAATAGCCTACGCTATCGGCTCAGCTTTCACAATTAATAATTAGCCTCATATCACAAGTTGGGAACTGGCTGTCAGAACAGAAAAAGACTCCCTACAAGTGGGCAGTTTGGAAACAGAAGTAGGCAGATCTCTGTGAGTTCAAGGCCAGCCTGATGTACATCAAAAGTTCCAGGACAGCCAGGACTACATAAAGAGACCTTGTCTCAAAACAACAAACCCCAGCACTCAGGAGGCAGAGGCAGAAGGATCTCTGAGTTTGAGGCCAGCCTGATCATCAGAGCGCATTCCAGGACAAGACTATACAAAGACACCCT
>PVIH01005128.1:44408-128802 GCA_004025045.1 Sigmodon hispidus | reverse complement strand
CTTCCTCTCATCTTCTTCCCATTGTCTTCCTCTCATCTTCTTCCCATTGTCTTCCTCTCATCTTCTTCCCATTGTCTTCCTCTCATCTTCTTCCCATTGTCTTCCTCTCATCTTCTCCTTCTTCCCATTGTCTTCCTCTCATCTTCTTCTTCCCATTGTCTTCCTCTCATCTTCTCCTTCTTCCCATTGTCTTCCTCTCATCTTCTCCTTCTTCCCATTGTCTTCCTCTCATCTTCTCCTTCTTCCATTGTCTTCCTCTCATTTTCCATTTTTTCCCAATGTTTCTCTCATCTTCTATTTTTTCATTATCTTCCTCTCCTTTCCATTGTCTTCCTCTTATCTTCTATTTCTTCCACATCTTTCTGCTCTTCCTGATTATCTTCTACTTCCTTTTTCCTCATCTGCCTTCTCCTCTTTTTCTTTTCTTTACTTCCTTTTTCTTCTCTTCTTTCCCTTTTCTTTTCAATGTCATTTCTATGCTTGAAAAATCTCTCTGTGTCTTGGTGGAAGGTAGAGAAATCTAAACATCAATTCCTCATTTTTCCCATTTTTACAGAATCCTTTCAATTTGCTCACCTGTGTTGGGAATCAAAAGCATATCTAGAAAGAGAGGACGAGATTCCTTCCCAAGGAATGCTAGTGATAACAGTAACCTTTGTGACAGCAGTGTCAACACTTAGAGATGTTCAGTCTGGTAATGAAAACTCTAGGGAGTCTGAGCAAGAGGGCAGTGAATACTTCTGCAGAGAATCAAGGATGGGAGACTTTACCTGAATAGAATACTGTCAGAAGACAAGGTGATTCTGTGACCATAGCTTAGTGACATTTTATGGAAGATAGACTAGAAAAGAACAGTTCTCTGGAATGATGGAACAGCAGTTAGTGTATGGCAAAGGGAAGAATGCTTAGTGTTGCCTTGACTATGATGAGCTTCTGTGATGTTCTATCCAAAATGAAAGCAATGTTAATAAAATGGCTTTGCAGTGATATCCAGCAAGTTTTTAATGACAGCGAGACCAAGCTGTGCCTGTCATACCTGCTCTCTGGTGTTTTGCCCTCTTTCTCATGGCACTCTGAGCTGTGACCTGCCTTCATGGTACTCCAATATTTCTGATTGTGGTTTTTTATTTTTTTTTTTTGCACCCGGGTCTTTCAGTTATTTTTCCCACCTTAAATCACCCAAAATAATAATCTCAGCCTATTGAAAGATTATCTTAATAAATATTATATTTTTTGACCAAAGAAAGTGTAAATGTTATAAACTAGTTAAAAGAGGAACATCATAGGCTGTTGTTGACTTTTTATATTTTTAAAATGCATTTTGTTATTATAAAGCTCTAATGGTATGATTCTTGAAAATGACTCATATTTGTATGAGTGTTGACCCTGGGAGCATCCCAAAAACCATTAGGTCTGAGCTGGTGAGTCTTGAGTCTCCAGAGATGTCCTGTTACTCAGTTGTGACCCTTAAGTAGGTGTTACTCCTCAGACAGGAAATAGGTGTTACCACAAAAGGCAGCAGACTTTCAATAGAAACCATCCAGCTTTCTATGACAAAACAAGTTCATAGCCAGGTATAGTGGTACCCATCTGTAATCTCTGCATTTGGGAGGCTGAGGCAAGAGCATTATATTATATGTTTGAAGTCAACCTGGACTATAGAGCAACTACCAGATCAGCTGAAACACTACATTACAGAAAAAAAAAAAACAAGCAAAATCTACCATCAACAAAAGCAGTTTATGCAAAGCTAAAAATTGGGAATATAAGCTAGTACTCCACTATGTGTAAACCTGGGTCAGGATGTGATTTAAAATAACTGTCTGGGGAGAAAAAAAAATTCATAGGCCATTCAGTGTGTCTAGAAGTTGAGAGAAGACTGTATATGAGGATGGGGCATCTAAGGGTCCAGGCTATGAGCTTCCTGGAAAAGAATAAAGCAAACACAAACAAAAAGGACCTAAAGCTAGAAGAAAGATTCCTTGGAATCAAACAGATGAGCTTCTTCTTTATCTGGGAAATGCACATGCCCTTCAGGAGGGAAAATGACTTTTGGGCAGTCTTATTTTACAAATGGAAAAAGAGACTCAAGAGGCAGAGTCACATGTTCATCACCCCACAATGACTTTGAAGCAACAGTAACTGAGCTGGGTGAATTAGGAGAGCATTTCCTTCATTTGACCTTCAAATTTTGCTTTGAAGGATAGACACAGATGGGAGCTTGTGGCCCACAGTGAACTGACTAGCTACCTCCAGGTAATGTATGTGGAGAAAATATGTCTGCATGGTGTGTGCCAAGTTCATTTGCACCCTGTATCACCAGACCACAGGGTGCAGTCACTGAGTGTGAAGGACACAAATCTGGCTTGGGGTAAAGACCAAATTCTTAGAAACAGAAGGAGTACTTTCCAGTTTTTAGGTTCCATTCACAGTGCAGTGAACACATTAGGTTTTCCCTCTCTCATCCAAGGTGAGCTGGTATCAGCCAAGAGCCAGAGGCATTCTGATTGAGAATGCTTTCTTTAGAAAGACTCTGAACAAAGAATGACGTCCACTCAGCTTTTCAATTAGCCAACAAGAGAAAGACATGAAACTGATCAGACTAATGTCTACTTTCTGCCTGTCTTTATTACTTCCTAAATGTAGTATTTAACTGTATGATATGTCACCCTCAATATTTTTGGCAAAAATTCTCACCACATACACAATGCTTACTATGGGAGGTGGGTGCTAATGAATGGACTCCCGAGGAAGGTGGTGTTCTTTCTTATCCCTGTCTTACAGATGAGGAAACTGGGGTGTAGAGGTGCTAAGCCCTTCCCCATTTTTTACACAGGTGTCCAGGAGGCTGAACCAGGCAGCTACACCAAACATTCCAGCTGCAAAATATCTGCTCTCAGTTCTTCTCTCTAAACACGTATTCTCTTTATTTGTGACACTCTAGAAATAAACCTGGCAGCCGTGAAGACAATTTTCTGTCTTAATAACCCACTTTGACTCAGCTTCCCCTTCCTGGGATGAGTACAATACCATGGTAATTGTCTAATCCATCTGGGAACTCTGGATACACACTCAATGTTTACAGAACACTTGGAAGCCCATTAAATGTTCATCGAGATGTAGACAAAGACACATTCTCAGCTTGGCTCATTGATGATGGGAGCAAATGCTGGCTTTTTTCTAAGATTTTCAGTATTCCTCTGGTTCTGTGATATTTCCTCTGCTCCATTTATCTGGTTCACTCATGGAGAAGAAAATATTAAAATAAAACAAAACAAAACAGCCTCCTGGAGTCTCCCACCTACTTTGTCAGCCATTGGTAATGAATTTCCTCAATCAGACGTAACACTCCTTTTATGATTAATTATCTTTATTTAGTACATTTAAGGGGAAAAATAACCAAATGAAAATATTAAAGTTGGAGGTAACACAAATTAATGTGATAATATTGCCATTACAACTGAGTAAATGAATACATGCCACTTCCCTTGAAATATTTTTTCCTGTCAGAATTTATGTCTTTCCGAAGGGGGGTGTTTTTCTTCATACACACTGTGTGGATGTAATGGGTAAATGTTAGCTTTGTGTCTTTTTGGGGCCCATTAGGAGTTATAGGCCACAGAAATCTACAAACCAAGTGGTGACTATAATCAGGGCGAAAAGATATTTGATGAATCAGAAGAAAATGGCAAATTACTTATAAAATATAACATGGGTGCTGAAATTATCACATCATAGTGTAGGAGAGGATCATCCCTCCCAAAGAAGTGAGGGGCTTAGCCTCACTGACCATCATCTGCTGTCCACATCAAGGCTTCAGGGGATGGAAGCACTTGTCTCTGCTGTGCACCGAAGTAAGAGCCAAGGACTGGCCCTGGCAGATATGAGGAACATCAATCCCCAAAGTACATGCTGTTTGCAGGGTTTTCTGCAGCCCAGACCTGAAACCAGGAGGCCAGAAGAGGTGAGCTGTCTGTGGCCTGAAGGGGAGATGTTTGTGCAGGGCCAGTTTAAAAGGAGAGCAGACAAATAAGGGGTGGGGGTGGGGCTGCATTCAGGCTGACTTTGAAAGGCATCTTCTCTACCCCCAAGAGGAAAACTGTCGTCCAAGCTGGCTCCTTGCAGTTTAGAAGCCTGGTTGCCCCCTGGCATTAACTTCTCTGCTTCTTTGTAGAGGTAGCACAGACTCTCCCTGCTGCCCAGATTCCCCCTGGGCTCAGGGGCGGGACTGTTTTGCTTGGTAGGAAAGTTGTTTTCCTGTGAAGCCATTTTGGCCCCAGGTGAGGAGTTTTTCACTTGGATGTCAGTGGGGCCCTTCCGATGTTTATAAAAAGGAGCAAATGTACAGTTGGAACAGTTATTTTAGTTAATAAATTTTTTTCTTCATGTAATCGGGCACTGTGTTTGAGACAAATTCTTAAAGACTTCCCAGTGAACAGAAAACCCCCACCCTGCTTTACATGGGCCTCAGGCTGAGTTTGATGGTGACATCTCTCTGATTTTGGAGTGCTCTCACTGGAGGCCCATTGGAAATAACCAAAAAGATGGATGAGGACTTTCTGTTTCACATGCAGGGCAGAGGAGGTACAAGCCTTTTCCAGGCAGAGCTTACGTGGACCCCTGAGACTCACACATTGCTTCCCTCTCGAGTAGGAGCATCTCTTCAAGAATGTTCTCTCCACATCTGGTCTGTGCCTCAGCCACATTTCAAGGATGCTTCCAGCTTCATGTCCATCTGCCCATGAACATTCATATCTACTGCAGTGTCCAGGTAGACAGGCTGCCTAGCATCTCTCTGAATCATCCCCACTTCTGTGACACCTTCCATTCCCCTCTGAATGCCTAAAGTTAGTTCTCAATCTAAATGCCAGTTTTCTGTATACTTTCTTTCAAGGTTGTTCAATGTGTTTCTCACTTAAAACTCTTACTACCTTGAAACTTGATGGATTTCAGCCACAGGGCTGAGGAGTACCCACAGTGTCCAGGTTCCCCAAAGGATGCGTTCATGGCCACTGCCCGTGTTAGAATTCTAGGCTTCTTATGCCCATAAACTCATTTTCTCAACTTGGTTGTTTGTCTTCAGGTAGATAAAAAGAACAGCTTTTAGCCCTTGTTTCTCTGTCCATTTGTATGTTATGAGGGTGATTACATTTGTCATTATCTTCTTTTTACATTAAATAATTCCATTTTATAAGACCAGACAATACTGTACTAAGTGGACTTAGTGAGGTATATGAACATGGAGGGGGATATGGGAGGAATGTGGTAGAGTCAATATCTACATGTGTGAAATTGTCAATGAATAAATAAAATATTTTTTTAATATTTCTCCTCAAGTTCCAGCACTCAGTTCTTGTTTGTGGTATAGTGTGCCGTTAGTAATCAAGACAAGTATTAGACACATCTTTGTGTCACTCACTCCTAGCTTGTCAATCATAACTTTTCTTCAAAGAGTCTCAACAGGGATTAATGCCATTTATTGATTACTTAATTCCTATTTTATGTTATCATCTGCAGCTGTTCAAAGTCCGTGTGTGAAACAGTGCTTGCTTATCAGCTGTGCACATTCTCTTATTTGACATCCATGGCCTCGCTTGGTTACTTATAATACAGGATGCAATTGTACCAGTTTATTATTTTTTTTGTTAGTCTACCGTAAGCTAGAATCATGTGGGAAAAGGGAACCTTAATAGACAGATTGCCTCCATCAGATGGAGACAAGTCCATGTAGCATTTTCCTAATTAGTGTTTGATGTGGGATGGCTCAGCCCATTGTAGGTGGTGCCATCCCTGAGCAGGTGGTCCTGGGTTGTATAAGTGAGCCAGCTTGGCAAGCCATGAAGCGGGCAAGCCAAAAAGTAGAGTTTCTCGCTAGTTTCTGTGTCAGTTCCTGCTTCTTCCTTTCGGCAATGGCCAGTAACTTGTCAGGTAGAATAAACCTTTTTCTCCCCAGGTTGCTTTTGGTCATGGTGGTTATTACAGCAACACAAAGCAAATTAGGACAATGACATAAATACATAGTCAACACTGTATTGTTTAGGAAAAAAGTTAGGATATGTTCTAACTTTTCTAACTGAATAATTTTGACTGAATGTTGGTGGCATCTCTGAATGGGGACTGCACAAGATTCATCTGATCACGAATGTACAACAGTCCATTCACTCTTCCGACAGCCCTACAACATATGTATTAGTATTTCTATTCTCATGGTAAGAAAACAGTCCAGCTGCTTCCAGGAGTAACAACTGGATCTGCCTAACTTCAGACTTCGCTCTTCACTACACTCTGAGGGAATCAAATAGAGGGCATGTCACCTGCTTTGAAGCCACTTTACATTGTTAAATGCTTACATTCCAGACTCAGCCAGGTTCACACCCTTCATCCAAGCTTCAGATAATTAAGAGGTAGATAGGAAGAAAATACACAAAGTTTGTGTCAGTGTGCATATGTGTAAATCTCTCTCTCTCTCTCCCTCTCTCTCTCTTTCTCCCTCTGTGAGTGTGTGTGTATTTACACAGTTAAGTCCTATCTTGACCTACCAATGATAATAATAGGAATACTCCCAAAGAAAATGGATTTTTTTCTCCTCTTGGATGAGTAAGAATAAGCCAAATTTTACTGCAGTAACAACCACCCCCCTCCAAATTCTAGGGCCATTCTGCAGCAAAGGTGCCTGTCTTGCTTAGGCTATGCATTCACAATGGTCCCTCTGGGACCTCTGCTCTATGATATTATGGAAACATTCCCATAAACTAGCTTTTAAGGTACTTATGGGGACCCCATGATGCGTGCACTGATGTGGTGGCCCTTGATGAATGGTTTCTCCTTGGACCCAGTGGATAGCTTATATGCTTCTTCCTGTGGCCAAGTTCTTTGCTGCTCTTCTGTTGTTTGGAGTTCTCTGGTCCAGTGATCTAAAGGAGCTCTGTAAGACTTTTCTAAATGTTAGCATGTCTGGAGAAAACACAGAATTCAATTATAGGTGTTTTTCTTCTCTCTCTCTCTTGAACAGAGTACCATGAGAGGGTTGACAGATAAACAGTACATGATGCATGTACATATACAACACAGCTATATAACAAAGTCAGACTTATGGGTGCCTGGCATGCTAAAAGAATACTTCACTGAGACATATAGTCAATCATCACTTGAAATGTTTATAACTATTCCTGTTATTATATTTTCTTTTTATGTTTCTATTTCTCTGTGAGGTAGAACTTCCTTTGCTGAATATAATTTTTAAAGATGTATGTTAGTGTATTAATGAATGGTAAAACAAAGACAAAATGGTGCAGGCATGTGTAAGGGTGGGCCAGGACCATGTTTTAGAGGCATGTATGGGGTGGTCCAGGACCATGTGTTACAGGCAAGGGAAAGGGGACTATGTTGCAGCAGGCAAGGGCTAAGGTGGTCTGAGTTGGGATTTCATTCAGTTTTGGATTATGTACTGCAAACTAGATGACTCCAGGAACTTGGACCTCATTGGGGGAAGTGAGGGAATGACAAAAAGACAGACAAGGACACACAGACGGAAGGCCATGATCGAGTGGAAGGATCTCTGAGGAAGAACCTGCAGCACCCTGGAAACTCAGCATGTTTTCACACAGACTTGAAAAGAGAGACAAGGTTATTGCATACAGCTGAACTAAAAAAGGAGGCAGGGTTTTACATACAGATAAACAAGGAGGCAAAGGTTTGTGATATACAGCTGGGTCAAGGAGGCAGGTTTAGCTAATTTCAGTGGGAACAGTCTCTGTCGGGGGAGCAGCCTTCGGATCACAAATATCTCAGAGCTCAGAGCCTATGGTGGTTATTTTTCTGAGCACACTGTCAGCACCTGAACTCAGACCCCTGAGAAGACTTTGCTATCTCTCTGAGCCTCATTTTTGGAGATTTGCCATTTTCCCATCATCCTGAGGCTGTGGAATCCTTGATATGGTCGTGCCCATGTCAACAGCATACATTACCTCAGGACTTCACACAGGGCTTACTTTGCTCCCTACAGTAAAGCACACACCCTTTCTGGCAATAATGAACCTGTAGCCTAGTTCCTTCACCATCATGTACTGTGAACACATACTCCTTTCCATATACTACTCCTAGTAACCCCAGAACTCCCTTGACACCCATTCCCCACCCCCTGCATCAGGCTACACATACTCCCATCTCTAAACTATGGTAGAAGTTTCTCTGTTCTTGATAATAATAAAATTTAGATTTTTTTTTTATTCAAGTGTATTCAGGTAGACAGGATAGAAGGGCTTACCCAGCCACTGGCTTGGGTTGCATGCACCATAAGGCAAAACTGTGTCCTCTAACCACCTTTTAGGTAGAATCCTCCATTTACTACCTCATGCCTACAAGTAATTGGCTGGACATTTATTTACAAACAGATGTATTATGAGAAGGGCCATGCAAAATTGAGAACTGCTCAGACCATACCCCTTAGTAACAGCCTGCCTTCCCTTGGACAGAATAAAGAAATACTCAAGATTCTAGGCTGTATCCTGGGGCCCCTGAGAACACATACCCCTGTGACCATGATTATTCTCGATAGTGTAATCTTTACTCTCTACTATTGCTTTGTTCAGAGTGAATAAATGCCTTGATTCTTTTGCAATTCTTGGACAACAGAATAACAAATACCTGAAAACACCTGGCCTACACCAACAGTAACAAACTTTGACTAGAAACAAGTTCTAGCTAATTTTCTGTAACAAGAAAGTAAATGGCTAATGTCATTTACCATTAAAAAAACTGTATCATGCTATTAGAGTAACAGTTCATCTGGCTACTTTGCAATACATGTATAAATTTCCTTATACTTAATTGAATCAGCACTTCATAATCTGAATTGAAGTTTGAGACTAAACAACTGGGTAGTATTAATTCATGCTTAACCAATTTGCATGAGATTAGGCATTTTGCCAGAAAATGTATGGTATAACCTAATCAAAAGCAAATTATGTTCTTTATATGTTTTATTGTCTAACTCTGTACATGTAGAATATGTGTCCATGCATGAAGATTTGACCACAAGAATACAAGTTAAGTGTGTTTTAATTTCTCTATGAGCTTTCTCCTCCAATACAGTATAAAGTTTGTGTGTGTGGGTACATGTGTTTTGATTTTGAAGTACCTGAAAAAAGACACAAGAAGACTATCCAGGGAGAATAACCTTTGCTGTGTTGCTCTTTGGAAATGGTACCCAAGTTGAGACTTAGCGATGGTGGCCAATGGATTTAGGACTCTGTGGGATATGTTTTTTCATATAGTATCTGCATCTGTCAAGGAAACTGTTACATAGGAGCTTTTCATTTGTTTATATCAGCATATCCTGGTAGCATTCACAACAGTGACCTGTTGATTCTGGATGGCCAAGGACTGCTGGCTGGCACCAGATGCTTCAAGGTGACTTAACTCCAGACAGAATTGTTTCCAATGTCCACCTAAGGAGGCCCTCAGCAAGGCAAACATTGATTTTGGAGGATTACTGTTTTTTTTCTCGATTTGATTGCTGCCAGGAGCCTCTAAATAGGATCCCTATTTTTCTTTCCTGTCACTATTAACCCATTTAGAGGCTCAGAGATTAAGAACAAGACAGTCAGGTTCATAGGATGTTACAGGAACCACAGCTTCCCTGACAAAGGCAGTTCCCAGGAAGGAAGGACCCAGTAAGTGACTGAACATGAACTCCATCCTTAGAGGGAACTCTTAGTACCTGGGTGGCCTCTAGTTTACTGCTGGTTCACTGGGGCCCCTCCTGCCTCAATGGGCCAGCTCCCAGGACTATAAATCATATGGATGTGAACTCCATCCTGAAGTAACTAGTTTGCTTTATTTATTTGGAAAATGTCAGTAACTGCTCTCTCAGTGGCTGGGTTGTTGAACCCTTCATCATTGAGGCAGTCTCAGGAATGTTTAGTCTTAACACTGTGTGGTTTCTTTTAGTGGCTCCTGAACTACATTTGGAAGAGAGACATGCTGGTACCCAGTGTGGTGGACTCACTTCCAGGTAACCAGGGTGCCTCTGAGGCAGAGTGGGTGGTAGTGTGCAGTGGAACCTTTCCCTAAACAAACCAGACCCACACAGCCATAAACAAGAACACACCCACACACACCTTCATGTTCTGGAGTGGAATCCGCAGAAACTAGCCCGGTTTCAAACGGAGTTTTAGCCAGGGTAATTTTTAATCTTTTTAATGTAGATGTGGTCATTCATGTAAATCTCTCTTCTGAAACACACATATTCCATTTCCTCCTGATGTGTTACATGTCTTAAAAAGTGTATTTGAATAAAAGAAAACGAACACTTAAAAATGAATAAAATCATTCATCGGTAGCAATGATGTGAGTTTGCGCTTGGGACTCCGAAGCCAAAATGTCAGAAAAGACCACATTCTTCTTTGTAATGTACCAAGCAGCCTTCTACTGGAAAGCCAGTAGGATGGGGAGACTGTGGGAGGCATGCACTTCACTCTGCTAGGAAATGGCAGCGGTACAGCTTCTTCCTGAAGTTAGTAGACAAGGCATTTTTACAGTCTTTCTTTAAGGTAGTGAAAATTTCCCTCAGTTTTTTAAATGGCAGGGGTTGGCATAATATAATCAGGAAGTGTAGTTTCTTTTTAACTTCATGTGGATACAGAGAGGTGCATTCTGTGTCTGGGGCCTTGGACTTTTCCATGCACTAAATTACACCAAAAACAAAGCCAGACCAAACCCAACATATCATTCAAGGTAAATCACTGTGCTGAAGAGGGTGGCTTGTCTAAGACCTTTGCAGACCATCTTGTCATTAGCTTTTGTGGTCAAGGTGAAAGACTGGAATGACAACATCCCTGTGGATGCCTGTCTCCTCACACCCACTACTCAGTTATCTTACCAGCATGAAAGTTTTAATATTGTCAATAGAATATACACTCATCTTTGTATATGTGGCAGAATCTCTTGTAAAATGCACATTGCTGTTCAAAAGCCATCCTGGAAACCAAGAACAGCAGAGGAGAACTGTGAAATTGACCATGTTATTAACTGTTTGAATGGATGGGGTGGACAAGGTTTAGAGAAAAGGAACCTTTTAATAAAGTCCTGAGAGCTGCCAAGGGCCAAAGCAGGAAGCAGAGGCCAGAACTTTGGTATCTGTCCTCGTTAAGAATCATTTTACTCCCTGTCTGATCCAGGAAGGGCTGCATGCAGCCACATTGCATCCAGGGTGAAGTGGAAACAGGTCTTGGAAGATAAGAAACACAAAAGATGATATCATCTGATGAGGATGATAACTTATCTAAAGGGAGACACATACTTTTTCCCTCTTAACTTCTGAACAACATTTTTACAAGGAACAGCATTCAAGAATATTTTTTTTTACCTATTCCTTTTTTAACATTCATCTTTCAAAACTAAATACTTGACTCCACTATCTTCCTGCTCGTGAGTTTTGTTTCTAGCCTTACCTTTGCTGTTCCCTCTTTGAAATTTGGTTCTGGCGTTCCTTTGAGTAGTAGTTTTGTAATGTCTGGCCTGCTTTATGTTTTGCTCTCTGAGATTCCGATGTCTGTGGGTCACTAACATGTACGTGAGCATTTCCCCAGTCATTATTATTATGAACTTTTTTCTCTTATTCCCCTCTTTCTCCTTGTTTATTTAGGTGTTACACTTCCCACAGTCAAAATTTCTTAGATGTTCTGCTTGTTATCTAGTTTCTTCTCTCTGTGCTATGTTTTTAAATGTCTACTGAGGCACCCCAAAGCTCGGAGATTTTCTTCTCAGCTAGTTTCAGGCTGCTGAGATGCCCACCAAAGCCATTCTTTGTTTCTGCCATGGCATTCTTAAGTGCTAACATTTCACAATAGTTCAGTCTTAGAATTTTCATTTTGGTGCTTGAATTTCCCACTGACTTACGTATAAGAGCTTTAAATGTCAGTTACTCAAACTATATGTCTAATTCCATCACTGTTGACATATTTGTTTCTGGCGATCCTGTAACTTTGTTTCTGGCTTGTAGGTGTGTATGCGTGTGTGTGCGCACATGCACACACACACAAATGATTTTAATAGTTAACATTATGAACTTGATAACAACTGCTATAAATCACATTTGAATGATGTGGTGGTCAGCTGGAAATCCAGATCTCTCTATGGTTTTGCCTGTGTCTTTTTATATCCTGCACTTCTGGAATATAAACTTCCAAAGTGCACCCTCACCCTGCCCTGGGGCCTGTAAGTGGGCCAGGATGTCCAGGCTCAGCTGTGGTTCATGTTTCCTTTCTCTGGATCATATATGGTCTGATAAAACTACAGCAGGACAGGCTACTATTGAAAACGTTCTGCTACAGATGATTTTGTTAAGAGGGACACATTCTATTGCAGGAAGAGATTTTTCCTTAGTTTTATCCTAATGGAGAAAACAGGGGAGTTCCCCTACTGTTCACTGTGAGAATTTGGCAGATCTCTCAGAAGAAAAATTCCCAGCCAAGTATGGTAGTATGAACCACTACCATGAAAGGAGGTGGAGGCAGGAGGATTAGAAATTCAAGTTCATCCTTGGCTACTACATAGCAACTTGGAGACATACCCAGACTACAGTAGACTCTATCTCAGAAGAACCTGGCAAGCATGTGAGTCCCTCGTGACTGATCCACATACAGTTTTGAGCCTGTACTAAACCTCCATGAAGCTGTCCCTCACAGCGCTGGTTCCCCACCTAACACTGCTTACATGGGCTCGGGGAACCGTAGTTTGTGTTTTAGTCTCACTTCTCCTAGAGATTTGTTAGTTTCTTTGTGTTTTTCTTTGGAGTTAGGTAATTGCCAAGTTGGAATCTGAAATCAGAAGCCATGAGTACCTCCTTCTATCCACAGTGCCTATTATCCTGATTCTCAGCATGCTCCTTTTGAGGAGTGATTGTCTGAAATCATTTCCTACATCCTGAAGTGTGGTTGTAGAATCATTACAGAGGAGTCAAAACACCAACAATAGCAAACCACATGACCTCTACTGGAGGAAATACCAAAGGAGGGAAAGAAAGATTCGATCCAATTAGATAAACCAAGGGCCAGTGCTTTCTTCAAGACAGGTGGACACACTTTGAACTTTTTCTCTTTTGTTTGGATTTCAATTTATACAGAGGAACAGCTAGTAAAAAACATCAGAATGCATCATTTCTAATTCACTGTTCCACATACAGTATGATGAACTATTGGATACTTATGACTATGAGTGGATAATCAGAAATCACTATAGTCACCTCTGCACATTGAGATGATTCTGTATACTGTATTATGCATACAGTATACAGAAGAGGGTACCAGATCTCATCATAGATGGTTGTGAGCCACAATGTGGTTACTGGGAATTAAACTCAGGACCTCTGGAAGAACAGTCAGTGCTCTTAACCTCTGAGCCATCTCTCCAGCCCAAGATGATTCTATTCTATACATAATCCTCAAAGGCTACATTATTTAGACACAGAGAAAATATGGAGAATATTGAAATGACATATATGCATCTGTCTCCAAGATTTACTCAATCTCATCACTGACAACCTGTTTTAGTTACTTTTAAGGAAATAAAATATTTCATATGTACTTTATTGCTGTATGAGTCTTCCGGATCTTTTTCACATTCTAGAAGTTATAAACAGTGGAAATTTTTGTGTGTTATGTGCTCATGTATCATCGATACCCTATGTTATGTGCACAGAAACAACATATACAGGCACATGATTTAATCATTATTTTCTACGTTTTCACGCCACTTGTAGTTTCATTGCGTATATAAGAATGTTTCTCTGTAGCACATACCTAGAGATGGAAACTATCTTCAACTGTATCAGTTCTTGTCAAGTTTGAGAAGTATTGATTTTTAATGTAGCTAGAAGTACACAAATAATTTCATTACTGTAGTTGTTGCATTTTAATTTGTCACTGTAGCAAAATATCTAAAACCATCAACTTAAAAAGAGGGAAAAATTTACGTTAGCTCATGGTCCTGTTGTTTTTGGTAGGGCAGTACCTCATGGTGAAAATATGTGTTCAAACGTTGTTGACCAGAAGCAAAAGTAGATAGAAGATGAGCCAAACTTCCAGTATCCCCTTCAAAGAAATGGCCTCCATGACATCATTTCTCCACCTAGATTCCCACTTTCTAAAGCCTTCCCTGCCCCATAGGTCACACTTGAGAGCTAATCTTTTAGCACAAGAGTCTGCGGGGGGGGGGGGGCAGTAAAGATCCAAGATCTAATACACATGAAATAGAAACTCATTTTCCCTTGTGTTTCTTATTACTAAAGATGGAACATCTTTGCCTGACTTTTTGGCCATGTGTGGTAACTTCAATAAGAATGGTCCCCTAGGCCTACTTCAATACTTTGTCCCCACTTGGTAGAACTGTTTAGGAAGGACTAAAAGGTGTGGACTTCTTAGAGGAGGCATGTTACTAGAGGCAGGCTTAGGGTTTCAAAAGCCCATACCAGACCCACAGACCCACAGTCCCACAGAAACTCTAAAGCTTATATTAATAATATTAATCACATGCTGCTTGGCCTATGGCTCAGGCATATTGCTAGCTAGCTCTTGCATCTCCACTCAATCCATTTCCATTAATCTGTCCTGTCATATGGTCTGTGGCTCACCTGTACTTTTATATCTTGCTTTCTTGGCAACAGCTTGCAACATCTCTCCTGACTTCACCCTCCTTCCCCTAACTATGCTCTGATTTCTGGCTTGCTTCTAAGATGTTTTGCCACAGGCCAAAACAGTGCCTTTATTATTCAATAGTATTCATAGTGTAAAGAAAGACATTCCACATCACACACCAGTCCTAGTTCGTTTCCTCTTTGTTTGCCTCATGGTTGCTCTCGACTGTTACTCCAGTACAGTGTATGCTCTAGTCTCATGGCCATAGACTCTACTGCCTTCTGGACAATGAGCCTAAATTAAATGCTTTCTTTTATAAGTTGCTTTGGTCATGGTGTCCCTTTACAGCAATAAGAAAGTAACTAAGACACGATGTCAATTCTCTTCTCTACAAATTATCCTTTCTCCTGATTTTTCTCTTTGGATGAATTATTTAAATAACTAGAAGTTCATAAGGCTTCCCTTTGCTCTATACTGCATAGTCTCCCTTTGACACATATATTGACATACCAATGTATACTTTGTGGTTCATTTTAACTTTTCTTATGTTTTTGTAAATCTAATATTATATTTTAAATTAAGAGAATTTTATTGTATTATGTTAAATAAACAACCAGAATCTGGTGGAATTACATGGATACATTAGTTTGAAAGAAAATTGATGTTTTTATGTTTTCTCATGTAGGTCCTTAATATCACCCTATATTTATTTGGTTGATAGTGGTCATTAGAAATTTTATTTCAACTTTAAGAAGTTTCAGGAATTACTTACCAGATTTGTTTCTAGAAATTTTCTGTCTGTCCTCTTGTCACAAATGTCATCTGTCTCTACTCCATATTACATACTCATTGTTCAATCTTGACAGTTGACCAAGAAGTTTGCTAAATTCCTATTAAAGAGGGCTTATGAGCCCCAAAAATAATTTTCTTGTTCTTTCTCATTATTTTTTTAAATAGCAAAATGTTGGAAGAGACCCATAAAGAGGTTTATTATCTTTTCCCTAATACAATGCAATGTTTTTTGCAGCTTCCCATTTTAAAAGAAGGAAAAGGAAGCTGAAAAAGGCATTTCAGTATTCATTGTGATTTTATTACTCAAAAGACTTTATTATGAATAAGGGCTTTCATTATGAAGACAATGCTTTCATTATGAATACTTACCTGAAATGAATTATTTCCCTCTGCCCACTGGTGAGACTTGAGAGGCCATATGTCTTATCCCTAACTGTGTTAATAGGGTGAATAATGTCTTATGTCACATCTTACATATTGAGTTATACAATGTGATTTGGTAAAAATGTCTTTTTAATGCGCTGTTCAAGCTTGTGCTTTAGTGGTTGATTTACTATCAATCTGTATCCACAAGTAAACCGGCCCTTCTTTCCTGGAGAGTGTTGCCAAATTTGAGCTAAAGACTTTATCTAATACAAAAAAACCCTAGCTAAATGGATCCCCCAGTTTTTATTACTTAAAATTGGTTTATGAGATTGGCTTGGCCCCCACTTTAGGAAAAGTTAGTTAAAGATACCACTGAAGTTACCTGGTTCCTTTGGGAGAAGTTGACTTAATGTCATTAATTGTGTTCTTCTGTGTTTCTCTTTTATCATTATTAGGCATAATACTTTTTTTCCTTGGGTTACTTAAGGAACCATCCATTACATGTAAATTTTCACATAGATTCTCACAAGTTTTGAAATTTTTTTCTTTCATATGTTTTTAAATTTGAATAAACTTTTATATTCTTATTTTGAGAGACAAACTTAGGGGCGGGCCTAGGGAACACAACATCCAGTGCAACTATCCTCAGCATCTATAAGGGAAATATCTTTTTGAAAATTTATTATTGTGTATGTACAAGCACATTGGTTTGCCTGGGGGTCGGAGGATAACTTTATGTGGAGTCATTTATTTCTTCCACTTTTACATGGGTTCTGGGGGTTGAATTTAGGTTTCAGACTTTTACATCCAATGCCTCTTCCTGTTGAACCAACACTCACCAGCCTGAAGAAGAAAATTCTTTAAATATTGTTTTCAGGAAACATCAAAGAAGGTTCTTAAGGATTTCATCTTAAAGTTTTAACTTTGATCTCCTCCAGGTTCTTAATGTGAAAAATGGCATCAGTTATTGTGGGTGCCACACAATGATGAGGAATATAGTTGCTGAGTTCCTTGTAACTGCTGGGAATCCTCAAACATCACCCAATGGCATGAGGGAGTAGGCTAGTGACCATGAGTCAGACAGGACCTTGAGTAGTATTGTGGGATATAAAGCATCTTTGGTATGTGTTTGGAATATAAGCCTTCAAAAGGAAGGCAAGACTGGGGAGTGTTGGGCTCCTTTTCTTCTCTGAAAATCTCCCCTTCCACCAGCCAGGGTTTTTTGCTGATTTTCTTCCAGAAGGAAAAATGGGAAGTATTTTGGATAGGTGGTCTTTAAAGGTCCACACACCAAAGTCTGTTGACTGCTGGTCATTCTATCAGAAGATGCTTGAAGAATGGAGCTATCTGGAAGAGGTTGTGTAACTGGAGTGTGCTCCTGTAGTATATAGGGTTCCCTAGACTCTGGATGTCTGTCTTTGTCTCATGGCCACCATAGGTTGACTAGATTTTTCCCCTGCATACTCCTACTACGTAGTGCTACCTCAGAATGGACCCCAAAGCAGTGGACCAATGCTGTGGGATAATAGTCTTGTACACTGTAAAAGTTTTTTACTTGTATTAGTTTGATAAGAATGCTGATTGGTCAGTAGGTAAGCAGGAAGTAGAGATGGGGCAATCAGACTAGGAGAATTCTGGGAAGAAAAAAGGCAGAGGCAGAGGCAGAGACGCCAGCTAGACACAGAGGAAGCAAGATGAGAAAAGGTACCAAACCCCATAGCTAAACATAGATAAGAATTGTGGGTTAATTTAAGTGTAAGAGCTAGACAGTCATAAAATCCAAACTACTGGTCCAGCAGTTACTAAAATATTAAGCCTCTGCGTCAATTATTTGGCAAGAAGGTGCTGGGTATTTGAGAGTTTCTAACTGGAACAGAACCTTCTGACTACAGACCAGCTGGCCACTGACTGAGAGGTCTTTTCTGGGAGGAAAAGAACATTTAATTTTTGGTTGATCATTTCTAGTGTTTCATACAGTGGTGAGAAGCTACTTTTCTTAACCTTACCTTTCTGCAGTGACTGAGCTTCAGTTTGGATAATATTATTGTTTAATGGAAAGTACATTAGTTTCTCTCTCATCTGTTTTCTCTTATAAACTTTATTCATCAATCTGCTTTTATCATAAACTAACTTGCATATCTGCATAGATATTGACTTTGGTTTTTATTTTATTAAATTTAGTTTTCTTTAAAAATCACAAACATAGTAATTTGGATAGCTTTAAATTTTATTTTATTTTTTTACATAAAATTTGCTTTACAACAAGGTCTTATTATGATTTTTAAAAAGAATTTGTAATTATTTTACACCATCACTTCTCCTTCTCTGACCTTCAACTCTTCATAAGTTAACCCCCAGACTCCCTCTCATATCCATGACTTCCTCCTTAGTGACGATTTTTAATACATGTATGTGTGTACACACATACATCTATCTCTGTCTGTCTGTAAAGCCCCCTGAATCCATTTAGTGCTCTGTGTGTATGTGTGTGTGTATGTGTGTGTGTGTATATATGGTGTGTATGTATGTGTATGATGTGTGTATATGATGTGTTTGTATGTGTGTTTGTGTGTATGTGTATGGTGTATGTGTGTGTTTGTTAGGCGAACGTGATAACCACTACACTATGGAAACGCCGTTGTATGTGTGTGTTTGTATGTATGTGTGTGGTGTGTGTGTGTGTATGATGTGTTTGTGTGTGTGTGTGTGTGTGTGTGTGTGTGTGCGCTTAGGGCTGACCACTTGGGCGCGTCCCTGGAGAGAACTGATGATCTTTCCCCAGCATCTGTTGACCATGCTCAGTGCAGTTGCTCCTTCATCTTCTCAGTGTACTCTTGTGTTCTTTTCACCCTTTTACTTGATTAGCCATTAATGCTTTGCATTTCTACAATGCATTATTTTTGTTTTTTATGCAGATTTCTTGAGTTTACATATTAATTTTTCTTTCTTTAAAAATAACTTAATTCTTTACTGAATTTCATATCATGCACCCCAATCCTGCTCCCCTCACCACCCCTCCCTATAGATTCTCACCACTGTAGCATCCCTGTCCCAGAGGAACCCCCACAAAATAATTAAAAACAAAACAAAGCAAACAGCAACAAAACCTTTCCTTGTTTCTCTGTCCTTCCTATCTCCTCCATACTTCCTTACTCATCCTAGTGGCAACGGGAACTGTGGCATCACATAGTCTGTTCTTTTGTCCAGTCAACCCCACCAGCAAATGTTTACTGCCATGAGTCATTGGTCTGGTTCAAGCCTTCTGTCACACCATTATCACTGGACCCTCAGCCAAACTCCTGTCAGATTTCCTGCTGTTGCCCCAAGGCATGGAGACTGGGCATGGCTGTTGTTCTGCAGGGGCATATGTGGGTAGATGTTACAGTGGGCAACTCAAGGCCGAGAAGATGAGTGTGATAGCTGAGCTGGTCAGTCTGGGGCATTGGGACTGCCCCTTTAAGGTGAGGTGTTGAACCAGCTCTCTTAAGTCAATGCCATGGGAGATAGCTCTCCCATGACCAATATAAATATGACAGCCAATACAGCTGATAATTTTCTTCTTGATTTACTTACATTGTCTCTAGATTGTGAGAATTTTAAACTTTGCACTAGTCTTTTGTCTTTTATTTTAAATATAATTGCTAAAATAATTTCATGAATTGAACAAGAATTGTTTGTTATAATAAAATTGCATATAAAAAAACCCCACTCTTGTGATGCTACTCTTGGGCATCTGGATACTTATCTTGATGGACCATCTCTCTGTCGTAGGAGATACAGTTCTGAGATCATTCTCTGAAAGCAGGATGCTGTGAGTGGCTCTCAGCATTGTTTCCAAAGAGACAATTTTGTTATTGTGGAATTGAAGTCCTAGTTATTCTTGAAAGGTTTCTCGCAGTTTCCTTTTATAGCTTTAAATATTTACAGGGAATAAAGTTACCTTATCTTTGAGTTAAACTTCTACTGCTTAATTAAATGTTTCCATCTGGATCCTGTCTCTGTTTCCTTGCTCAGAGCCTTTCTTTGTTACCAAGGCCTCCTGCAGAGAATATTAGCTTCAATAGGACTTAATATTAGTGGCAGAAAAAGTACCATCTCTGCTCAAGAAGATCAGAGCAGGCTCTTCCATCACCATTTAGTATTTATTCTACTATGCACCTATATTTTCATGCCTTGATTCAATTACTCATCATTATCATCATCATCATTAATTTTATGCCAACATACAAGCTAATATGTTTCATTATGATATCTTTATGATGTATTTTTAAATTATGCATACAGATATTTTGCCTGCCTGTAGGTATGTGTACTACAATGTGTGCAATGCTTAAGGATGATGCCAGAGGAGAGTGCCAGATCCCCTAGAACTGGAGTTGTGAGCCACCATGTAAAGGCTGGGAATCAAACCTAGGTCCTTTGTGATAGTAGCTACTTCACCTAACAACTGAGCCATCTTCTCAACCTCTATGACATTTCCACATATATATGGAATATATGTGGAATATACTTTGTTCTCACATATACTTTTCCCCACTGTGCTTTCCAGTGTGGCCTGATTTTTATAAGAACTGGAAGAATTCTTTTTGACTGAGATGAAATAGAAATGATATCTTTATGTCTTTGTTTTTAATGGTAAACTTATTTTTCCCAATTTCTAATACTACTATTTCTGATAATGATAATGTCACAAACTGTTTCCAGTGCCAACCTCCCGGGAGATGGAGCTCACATTTCCAAATCTCTGCTGGAGGTACCACGAGAGTGAATGAAAACCTCATTAAACTTTGTAGAAGTGTATATCATCTTTCCCCCAGAATCTGTGGATAAATGTGCTCTCAATCTTTACAAGCAGTGTTATCTTTTGTCTAATTGATGCAAAGATGGAGTTACCCAGGGTGTGGCTTCTTCTACATTTTTTATTTATATTATTCATCCAAGTTTAGCAAAATTACTAGTTCATCTGGGTGTGAGAGCATTCCCGGAACCCCTGTCATTGTGGATTCATGAGACTTCCTTTTCCCAACATGTTGGATGGAATATAATGTTGGAGTAGACTTTTTCACTGTTTTTCCTTTCCAGACTGTCCTCAAACTTGCCATGTATCTGAGAATGACATTGAACTTTTGATCCTCCTGCCCTCACTTCCAAAAAAGTGTCAATATATCTGGTGCTTGGAATCTCTTCAAGGCTGCATGCATGCTAGGCCAGCATCTACTATCTCAGCAGTACTCAGGCCTGTGACAGCTGCTTCAGTGACTTCCTCAAGTCACTCACATTTGTTTTACCATTGTTTGTTCTGTTGTGAGGACTTTCCAGGTCTACAGAACTAGTTCTCATTTGTATTCTTGCCCCATTCACTTGCACAAATGTCCTCTGCCTCATTTCTCCTGACTTTCATGTCATGTGTTAGTTATAATTCACAAATCATTGTTGACCATCATCATTAACTAATAGTTCAGATGAGGAGTCATTCTTTGCTTGCAGTTTAACAAATAGCATATAGAGTTGTCCATCACCTGTGCCCTGCTTCTTACCCAACTACATCCCTGAAGGTAACTGGTCTTTTTCCTCTGTCCAGTTTCATCTTTTCTAGAATACTATGTAATTGATAAGATGTGGCCTGCAATCTTTTAGGTTGTGAAAGTAAGTTCCCTTTTATGACTGAGGTCATGGATTGACTCTGAGCTTGTAAACTTTAGGAGTTGTGGCCTCACAGAAGACTTCAGAGTCATTGGGGGTGACCTGAAGAAGATTTGGGAGCCTTGGTCATTCCTTCCTTGTCTTTCTTTTACTTCAGTACTTTTGCTTGGCCACAGGATTTCTCCATCCTATAACTTTCTCTGATGCAGTATCAACAGGACCAAGGAACCATGAAACCTTGAAAACTGAATCCAGTCAAATCTTTTGTTTTGCTCATATTTGTTTGTTTCTGTTGTTTAAAGTAAGTCTTTCTGGGTAGTCCTGTCTGACATATAACTCAATACATAAACCAGATTAGCCTCAATCTGGTGTCAGTCCTGCCTTACGTCCCAAGACCTAGGACTGCAATGTGAGCACCTCACCAGCCTGCTTTCTTCTGTGTCCTTGTGACGGAGTCTGCCTATCAGGGAAATACGTGTGACTTCTTTATCAGTTTCCAAGGATCTTGACGGCAAAAACAGGGTATTATTTTGCGCATTCATGTCCTCAGTCTAGGCCTTGACCTGCGCTTAGTATCTTTTTGCAACTTGGCAAACTCTGGCAACTTAGAATTCTGGCACCCCTCAAGCAAAACCAGGAGGGAACTGCTTCCCCTACCCAGGACTTTTCTGTAAACACTCAATTTCATGAACCTTTCTTTAAAGAAATTGTGTCTGACTTCAATTACAAACAAGTATTAAGATAAGAAAGAGATTAAAAATAAGAACTAAATAATGTAGCTATTTAAAGAAATTATGCCATGCTTTCTAGGACAGAATAAACAGATTTTGTTTATAAAATACTTTAGTTTATATTTTGGGTTTGCTGAGCTAGGGGACAGATCAATCTCTTTTCTTTAAACAGTATTTCTAGCCAGTACCACTGGAAACCCAGCTGTGCTCAGCCTCTGGGGGCCCTGCTTTACCATAACAGGACACAAAGAAATTGCAGAAGAAACATGGAGGCTCCAGGAAACAGGTTTAATTTTCTCCAGGAGGCCAGATCAGCAACCTCTTGCTGACAGCAGTGTACAAGTCACTGAAACAGGAACCATAGTAGGTAAAGGAGGACACAGTCCTGTCAGAGAGACTAAAGTGAGTTTCCAGGACAGAGCTGGAGAGGTATTCCCTTGGGACATGGACATGATGCCAGCAGCAACCAATCTGGATAGAATCAGGACAGAGGAACCCAAGTGGGGTCCTCAAAACAAAGAAAAGATGCTGCAATGAATAGCCTCCTAAGCCCTTGTTTACACTGAGAAGAGTTCATACTTCTCTCAAGTGTTGGATGAGTCAGCAACAAAGTGACAGTTAGGACTCATTCATGGAAAATACAATTGCTATGGGTGCTTAGGAATAATTATAGGCTTAGATTTTGAGTAGAAGATAGGCTACATGGGAAGTCTGGAGGGGCAGAGAAAAATCAGAGCTGTGTTGGTCAGCCCTCACTACTTGTGCAGGAAATCTGAGATACCAAACTGAGGTATTCTCAGAAAGCCCCAGGAAGCTCTCCCTCTGTGTTAGCATCACATCTGATGCTGGCCTAAGGTCACTGTTCAGTCAAATGCCAGGGTGGACAGCAGAGGGGCTCTCTTGGCTCATAGCAGGCAGATCTCTTAGAGCTAATTTCTAGCTCTCCGTCCCCACATTCAAAATCTCAAACAAGTTTCCCTTTGGGCTTATTCTAACCTGGAATTAGTGAAGGAAAAGCATTCTGGGAAGCAGATAACTGGTTTATCAAGTTAACAGCAATGCAATGGATTAATAAATATGTAGGTGAACAATATGTAGATTAATAAATAACAAAACAATCCTAGCAAGCTAATAACTGTGGTGATATATTTTATATTTAATAAAATCAGCCCAGAATATCAGCTCTACCCATAGTCAAACCAGGAGAGTCAGAGAGTGATAATTCACATCTTTAATCCCATAACTCCAGAGACAGAAATCTGTTGTAAAAGATTTTGGGCTGGACTTTCCAGTATAGCCCAGAGGTTTTGACTTATATTTAGTCTTGTTTAGCCTCAAATAATCACACACAAGTTTATATTATTTTTATGTTAATTGACCTAGGGCCCAGGCATATTATCTGTTAACTCTTTTATCTGAACTCAATTTATCTTGTTTAGCTGTGTGGCTTGGTCTTTTTTTTTTTTTTTAACTTTGTGTGTGTGTCATCTTTTGGAATCTCTGTGGCATCTGGGGTTTCTCTGTGTGTCTGCTCTGAGATGTTCTCAAGTTTTCTTAACCTGGTAGCCTTGCTCACATTTTGTCTTTAGCCAATCAGCTTTTATTAAACCCTTAGGCAGGACAAATATTTACAATGACAGGAAACAGTAGCAACATAACATAATCCTACTACAGAGATCTTTCTGTGTTTCTGTGAGTTGAAGCCTAACTACCAAATAGTAGTAGCTCACACCTTTAATCTTAACTCTAGAATATGATGCAGAGTTGAACCTGAAAGTGAAACAGCTGTGTAAAGAAGATATTTAAGGAGGTGTAAGCAGAGAGTGTAGTATTGTATAGAGGCAATGAGGAGCCAGGCTGAGGAATCTGGAACATAACTTTTACCCTGAGAAGTTGGCTGGATGAGATTTAACTATCGTCTGTTTCCTCTCTCTGATATTCCAGCCTTTCCCCAATATCTGGCTATGAATTTTCATTAAATACAAACTAGAATTTATGATTCAATTAACACTAAGGGAAGAAATTGTCATGTAAGAAACAGACGTATAAGGTTTCAGGAGCTAGCTCCATCAGTAAAATTTTACCAGGCAACCACAGGATCTGAGATTAAAGCCCAGAACCCATGTAAAACATTGGCTGACTGTGATGACAAGTTCTTATAGGCCCAATGGTGGGAGTAGAAGAGACAGATGGGTCCTGGCAGTTTACTGACCAACCAGCCTACCCTACTTGGCAAGTTCTCAGACAGTGAAGGGTCCTGCCTTAAAAAAAAAAAAAAAAAAAAAAAAAAAAAAAAAAAAAAAAAAAAAAAAAAAAAAAAAAAAAAAAAAAAAAAAAAAAAAAAAAAAAAAAAAAAAAAAAAAAAAAGTGTGTGATACCTGAAGGAGGACATCTGAGGTTGACCCCTGACCTGCACATGCACACACCCCTCCACCTGCACTGTTGAATACATGTGTACTCAGTCACAGTCACACACTCATACACACTCTCATACTCATACTCATACACAGCAGAAACAAATATAATCATAGTATTTCTCAGATCATCTGTGAATAATACGTACTCAGTCATCCTTTATGCCTGGATACAACCACAATTCACAGCTCTGTGAACTGGATGGGAGGGAGAATGTTTTATGTGCGGAATAAGGCTAAAGGCAACATGCAAGATTTCTAAGTGTTTATATTGAAAAATTAGAATATTAAATACTACTCAATTCTTACAAAAACAAATGGTAGTGTGCCAGGTTGTTTACACTAAGGTAAAAATCTATTCATAATGGGAAAATCTACAAAGTTGAAGTTTGGAGATAGGTGGTAAGAGGTAGTAGGCCAGGATGCTAATTTATTTTTTTCCTCAAGACTTCAAGATTCATTGACATTAAGTTCTGATATGCAACCCTGTAATAAAATGACATTTTATTAACATGAGCATGGTGTCAGGAAGATATGCTAGGAGAGTGTGGGCAGAGTTAAAGCAATAAAAAATTTCTGGAAATTTTTTATGTTATGATAAGTGGGAAAAGCTTTTATCTGAATAAATAAAAAATAAAGGTAAAATAATTGATAAAAATATTATAATACAGCCTTTCTGATTCTTTAGGGTAAAATCACAATTAATAGGGGAATCTGAGTAATGCCTTCCAACCAATGAACAAAATTTGCAACTCACTAGCCAGGAATCATTTATTAAACAGCAACACAATATCATTTATAATTATAACTAAATTTTAAATATATTTTTGTGGTTATTCTAATAGCCTATTAGAGAAAATTAAAACATGAATTGTTTTCCTGCCTTTCAGCAGTTTCTAGGGTGCAATTAACTAATACTTTGTGCTTTTCACATTAACTTTGAGAGTGGCTTGTTAATTTTATGGAACACACTGTTTTCATTAAACACAGATAATAACTTAGAGAACATCTCATAATAAGAATTTCAGCTAGACTAACTAATTATTGACATTGTCCTTGCAATGGCCAGAGCTTCCAAGTGCTAATAAGATTTGAGGTCTGTGTCTTACATAGATTATATAGTTGTTCCAGAATGAGCTGAATCTAATATTGGATGTTCCGTAGAATGAACACAGACGGTGAGCAGAGTTCACGAAGATGACCCTGTTTCATTTGTCAGCATTGGCTTCATTGTGTAGGAGCAAGGGTCCTGCCTGGGGCCTTCATTCCTCAGCAAAGCATATGGATGACAGACAAAACCATCAAGATGTCTAATTGATGGAGTTTCAGATTGTGACTTACACTTGGGGTCAATATGAGCATTTTTCAACCCTACTTCTTGGATTAAATAATATTCTTAGACATTCAAATGCATTAGGACGCATTGAAATGTTTGAATTCTCACATAGGAATCCTGAAGATCAAATGTTATATGGAAGTAAATTCTAAATTTCCACTGAGCTTTTAAAAATTACTTTTGTTATTTATTTATTATTTGTTTGTGAGTGTGTGTGTGTGTGTGTGTGTGTGTGTGTGTGTGAGAGAGAGAGAGAGAGAGAGAGAGAGAGAGAGAGAGAGAGAGAGAGAGAGAGAGTTCACATACCACATGCCAGGGATCAGAGGACAACTTGCAGCAGTCAGTTCTTTTCTAGGTGTGTCCCTGAGAGGAAACTCATGTCCTCAGCTTGGCCGGCAAGCACCTTTCTCTCCCTGCTGAGCCCTCCGATGGCCTTTGTGTCTCAAGAGAAAGTGAGAGAAAAAGAAAGTGAAGCGCACAGCCAGAAAGAAGCAACTTATTTGGAGGTAGAAAAACAATCTCAGTGGCTCAAGTTGGATGAGCCATTTTGTTTTCTGCTTACATTCTGAGGATACCAAGTATCTTCCCAGAGTGCCCACTGCGCGAACAGAATCACCCACAGTCAAGCAGATCAGAGAGCAGTGATCCACGCCTTTAATCTCATCACTCAGGAGGCAGAGATGTTCTGAATTTCTGTGAGTTCAAGGCCTAACAGCCAAACAATAACAGCTCGTATCTTTAATCCTAACTCTGGGATTATGATACAGAGTTGAACCTGGAAGCTAAACAGCTGGGCAAGGAAGATATTTAAGGCAGGAGAAGGCAGAGATAGCATTTATCCTGTTCTGCTTGAGAAATTGGCTGGGTAAGAATTGACTTGGTTTGTTTCCTCTTTCTGATATTCTAGCTTTTACCCAATATCTAGCTCCAGGTTTTTATTATATGCTAATTAGAGTTCATGCAATACATTCTCTCTCTCTCTCTCTCTCTCTCTCTCTCTCTCTCTCTCTCTCTCTCGCCCCCCCACCTCTTTCCCTCACACACATTTTATATGATATTTTGTATGAGTTCAATACAGACTTGCCTGTAATTAACTCTTCCAGTGCTAGATCCTGCCTTCCAGGAAACACTTTGTCTCGGACAAATTGAGCGTAATGGTCACCCTAAGCTATGTGTGTTTGCCTCTTAAGTGAGATACAGCTTTCAGGAGCTGCCAATCAGGAAAGCCTCCATTAGGGTGGATACCTTTAACTAGAGAAAGCTACATCAGCCTTTGGTGATGGGCCTCATTGCCTGCCCTTTACTGCCTTTACTGCTTGGAACATGCTGAAGCTAGAGACAGCAAACTGTCCTTGACTGCAGCTGGGGTAATTCTCAATAAACAAGGCAGTTACCTTGGAGTGGCCCACTCTGAGAGGATTACTCAAAGGCCTAACTATTTGAATGTTCTGCAATGTCTATTTGACAGTGGCTGGTCAGTCATTTGGAGCACAGTTTGATCACATGGTTCACTGCCCTGAAGTGGTGTTCTTTCAGATCACTATAGTATGAAGGAAGTATACTGGTTTTTGATCCTCAGATCTTTTTGGCTATTGATACATAATGATGTACAGTTTGGAAACTGCTGCATCTGTGAGAACTCAGTGAGTATATGAGTGAATACTTTTATACAGCCAGTGAATAAGGACTGGGGATGTCTCGATTCCTAAAGTGCGGGCCTTGTAAAGATGAGGACCTGCATTTGGGTTCCCCAGGACTCTCATCTGGATATCACAGCATGTGTTTGGAGTCCCAGGATGGCAAGATGATGGCAGAAATTGGTACAAGTCTGCAAGCCAGTCAGAGCAGCCAACTTGTCAGAGTTCCAGTATAATGTGAGACCCTGTCTCAAATAAAAATGGAAAGTGCCTTCGAATGACAGACCCTCAAGGTTGTCCTCAGACCTCCACACACAGAAGCACACACATGACACCTCCTCACACAAATGCATGTGTAGGCACATGGGAAAACTGAGAACCCCAGCTGCCTGTGCCACAGCAACCAGCGAGGCTGCCTCCCAGCTGGGTCTTCCCTGTCACATGCACAGTCTGAAGAAAAGGATGATGACAGCCTAGTTCAGAGCCACAGCCCTCAGCAACATAATAACTGTCAGCAGCTCAGCAGATGAGCCTAGCAAACTAACCTCACTTCATCTTGATTTTGACCATCAGCAAATTAAGTGCAGAGGAGTGTGAAATTTCACACTCTATAGGGGTTTCTCTATCCACATATCTCTTGCATAGATGTTGTATTGGCTCCTTTTGGCTAGCCTGAAGCCTGCAGCATGATGCAGAAAAGAAGCCCTATCTCAACAAAGTGGAAGACAAGGATCCATTCTGGAAAGTTATCCTCTAACCGGCACAGACCCACACCCATCCACACACACATAAAATAACTTAAGAATTTTGTGACTCATTGAGTAAGCATATTCTGACTCCTCCCAAATCAAGAGTCCTGTTGGCACAGAAGAAATAAATGGCAACTGGATAGACACTGGTGCTGCCTGCATACACTCTTCCATGCTGCGTGTCATTTCTGCTATTACTAGAACATGCAATTGCATAAGTTGTAGAAATCAAGGAAATTGAGATGCACTATTTATTTCTCTTTTATTCAAGAGACACTGAGTTACAATCCTTCACAAAAACACAGCAAAAATAGTTTCAAGCCAATTTATCTTTTAAAAGGGGGCAATTTTCTTGCAAAGCATGAGGATGTGTGTCAATGTCAGTCTCTTCAACCATAGAACATGTCAAGGTCACTAAGTAATGCAGCCTTGTATCTCATGATTTCTAATAAAATTAGTTTAAGAAATATGTTATGAAGGATATAATCTAATATCTATTTGTATAAGAGAAGGATCTTATGAGTTTAGAAGGAAACAATTATGATATGCTCCTGAATTGAGGTATTTGCCTTTTTAAGGAGACAGCTCTTCATCTTCCTTATCTTTTCCCATTTAGTAGGACAAAGAGAAACTTATATTACACACATATATGTGTATATCTATTCCTAAATGCAGAGATGCAACCTGATTAGTTTGTAGGGTGTTGGATGTTACTTGTGTTTATGTTTCATGAGAGCATCTCTGTAAATCCCAGAATGCATCACTTGACTTTCCAAAGTTGATCTAGTCAGTGTGTGATGAGTCTGTCTTCATTTGCTACATGCTTTGTCATTCTCCGAAGTCTTGAATAACTATAGAGTTTTTAGTGTTGGTGCCAGGTGATGGGGCTCATCTTATTTCTAAACTTTTGATGAATGCCTTTAAGTATCCTACAATATTTTAAGAAATAATGCCACCTTTAAACTGAATAGATAACAGTGTAAGATAGTATGAGCCAGGGAGTGATGTGGGTGTGTCAGTGGCCCCTGGGTGCCTTCTGAGAGAGTGTGAACTTCAGGGAGGACCTGTGAGCAAAGCGAGGATTTGGTGGGTGTGAGGATGGCTAGATAGCACCTTTCCAATGAGCTCCCCAAGGCCTCAGAGGAGGATCAGAGCTAAGTGCAGAGTACTGGCTACTCAGCAGGTTAGCTGTTGTAGATCCATTTGTCCCCTACTGTCAAATAGGAGGTATTGTCTGTTCAGAAGGGACGGGGGCTATAAAATATTGGGATGGATAAAGGGAAACAAGAAAAAACAAGGCAGTGAGGAAAACAACCCAAACACCAGGGAGCAGTATCTACATCAGTCACACTGCAAATCTGATGCCCACTTCTTTTAATGTCATTTGTTTAAAAAAAGATAACAAAGGAAAAAGATAAAAGAATGAAAATAAGAAATTAAGGTAGTATGGAGGGTGCATCCTAAATTTAAAAAAGAAAAACTCAAAATAAAATTGGGTATTGTGACATATGCCTGTAATCCAAGCACCTAAGAAGCTTGAGCTTGGGGATTTTATATGAGTTCAAGGTCAATATGGTCTATATAATGAGTACTGGGATATCTAGAAGTGACATGGCAAGACAATGTACCCTGACATAAAAACAATATCTATATCCTTAATTTTTAAAATTTCCACCTAGCACTTCTCTTTATATTCATTTGCAGTTTTGCAACAATAATAATTCTTTCAGGAGAACAAGGTAGCAAAAGTATGTGGTCTTAATGACCTCTAATCTTTTTGTTGTATGAGGGTGATTTTATAAGGCATTAAATAATCTAGAACATATGTTAGGGCAAACCAGATCTTTTCCTCATAGGGAACATTTGTTGCTTTTCTGCTTGCAAGTTCCTGTAGAATTGAAAGAACTTAAGAAAGGAAGGAGTTTTTTTGGCTTATGGTTCAAGGGATGCTGTCCACCATGGTGGGAAGCCCTGTCTATAGGGGTATGAGATGTCTTGCTCACATCCTGGTGGATCAGGTAGCTCACAAAGTGAATTGTTGACACTTAACTGGCTTTTCTTTTTCCCCATTTTTGTTTACTCTTGTCATGCCTTGGTCTTGAGACCCCCCGCCCCCCCCCCAGCAAAGAGACCACCAGATACTTGAACTTCCCAAAATGCAAAAGCAAGGTTTGTTAAAATGCAAGTTGCAATAAGGACCTTGTCCATTGCACAAGTGTGGCAATGCCAGAGGAGGTACCCGCCCCTCTGCAAGCTGGGTTTTAAAGGCAAAAACAACAAAGTTACACATCAATTAGGGTTCTTAGTATGGGTACAATCCTGATTGACTCAATTTTTTTTTGGAAGGGGTGGACTTTCCAGAATTCCTCTATTATCTTAGCTGATTGTTTGTCAAACCTTCCTCCCTGAACCATCACCAGGTTAGGACATACCATGGCTATCAAATAGCCCTAGGCTATCTCTGGTGCTGGGACATTGTATAGTTAATTAGCTGCTATCAGGTAGCCCCTAGGCTATCTCCTATCTATATTTTGTACTCAGCAGAACTCAGGCCGATTTTAGACCTGGGCTCAGGGACTTTTGCTCAAAGTGGAGGTGCTACCCTGGTTCTTTACTCTGAAACCATTGTTTAGAGTTTGCCCTGTTCCCCCCCACACACATACACAGTTAATCTTCTCTGGAACCACCTTCGAATACACAAAACAATGCTTCTCAAATGCCCTATGTGTTTCTTGATTCAGTGAAGTTCACAATGAAATTAGAAAGAATAAATTAATAAAAATGTCATGCAGAAATCCACACAGGTGGAGATTTCCTGATTATTCAGGTTAGAATAAGATCTTTAAATTTAAGGATGTCTAAGAAAAAAAGAAAAGAAAGCTTGAGTCAGACCTCCCAAGGTTCCCTGTAAAAGCAGGAGAACGGGTGGACAAGGTCCCAAGATATAAGAACCACTGGGGCACTGGAGAGAGAAGTTCAGTCGCTGCAAGTAATTAAAATAAGCCTTTGTGTGATTATTTAGGACCAAGCAGGGCTACAGGTGGGAACTTTGGGCTAGGCCAGGCCACAGGCAAGAGAGATTCATTTAGAATGCAAGGCTAGGCCAGGCCAGAAATTTCTTACAACAAAGCATGCTTATGGGAAATAGACCTTGAGTATCTTCCCAGGGTACCTCACACTCCACCAAAGACTGGGGTACAGCCAAGTGCTTCATCACGATGTGTAAGGACATGGATACATCATTACAAAGTTTTGTTACAGAGAAGCATTTGGTACCTGAGGGCAAGGCCCAGGTCTGGGAGTGTGTCTGACAGCCAATAAATTCAAAAGTTAGGTTTTCCCCAGAAAGTTCAATTAATGACTACTGTACCCTGCGCCCCCTTGCCCAATTCTGGAATGCCAAGACATGCAGCACCTCGCTTACATAGGTTTTCTTTAAAAGTCCCCTCCCCTCAGGACTGGGGGGGTTCAGATAGCCTTCTGCACCAGAACGAAGGTTATCGAACCGAGTTCGTTTGGAACCTGTACATAGCAATAAAGCCCACATACATTTTGCAGCGTGTCCAACTTCTGAGTGGTCTTTGGGATTTTCTAGACATGGTACAACAGATGAGAGGCCAATGCACTTAGAGCTTGAAGACCAGAGGGTCGCAAGGTCAGGGCAAAGGGTCCCTCAACAGATAGGAGCTCAGCATCCCCCGCAGGAAATACTATGCCCAGGTAGAACACAAAGGAGAATCAGATTCGGTGTAGCACTCATCAGCAGTGATGGATGGACATCCCCTTTATTCCATTCATATCCATGCACACCATTTGCTATATGCCACCGAATACCATTCTAGGACAGCTTTGAATCATTGATGATAGATTCCATAAGACTGGCTATACTAGAATAAAATTTATCGAGAATAAATTTTCTAGCATCAGGCATGGTGGGGAGTCAAGACCGATACCATTTTGTTTGTAGAAAAATGGCAGAATTTTGAACTTCTGACTGTGTCCTGCAGTTCTGGGGACTCACTGCCTCAGTTTGAGGAGATTAACAAGGGACTTTGGGCCTTAATCTTCATAGTTCCCTGTGGTGCTTTTCCTCAGTTTCTCTCTATGTAAGTATCTCCCACACAGTAGTGATGATACCTGGGGTAAGGACTCAATATGATTTCAATATTTCAAAGTGCTGTTCAGTTGTGTAAATTTTACTGCCAGCTTTAAAGATAGGAACTTTTTAAAAAAATATGACTTTTTTCCAGAGTTGGCATTTATTTCCAAGCTTTTGCTTACATGATGACTTCTAATATGAAAATGTATTTCCATAGCCTTGGGAGAGATTTATATTCAAAAGGAGAGAAGACTTCATGTATGAAAAAGGCCTTTGATTTTATTTTCAAGATGATAAAACATTATATTGTCCTACTATTATAATATGAATATCCTGAATGTTTTGAGTTCTCAGAGCTCAAAAACACTAAACTGGACCGCTTGGGCACCTGTAATTAAAAGCAGCTCCTGTTCACTGTATACTTGGTCAGGACTGGCCCCCAGCTTCATGGGAAAAGCCTTTCCTGTACAGAATGTTCCCTGCCTCCATTGAAGGAGGGAGGCCAGATGAACTGGTTGCTTGTTTTTAAGCCCACAGAAAAGGAGCTCACTAGCAGTTGGAGGCCAAGCCTGGCAGAGGTCATCTTTGTTGCAAAGAGGCTGAGAGATTGCCTCCCCTGCTGAGGACTGGGGATATTTTTAGCAACAAGCTAAAATTTCTCATTATTGAAATTGTTTTCGCTTCCACTCAGAAGCAAACTTCAGGGGTCCGGGAAGAAAAACAACATAGGAGGCAGAAGCGTTAATAGGAGCCGCGTGTGTGTGTGTGTGTGTGTGTGTGTGTGTGTGTGTGTGTGTGTGTGTGTCCCTGTAAAAAGAAACTGATTAAATTGCTTCCCCTAGTGCTGACAACTGAGTGTTGGCACAGGGTGGCTCTAATAGCTGCAAGCTAAAAGAATCGTTTCCATAGCAGCAGCTATGATGATAATGTAAATTTCACTTAAGTACACATGATTACAGAAAATTGCCCAGAATTGCAACTGACTTTTCAAGGCACTGTTTATGGAGCAATATAGATTTACCAACTCTTTTTTACTCTCTTAAATTCAATTGAAGACAAACTATTTTGACTCCAGGAGAGGATAAAGGTCGATAGCAGTTTATTAGCATGGATTAAGTTGAGCTCAAGCTAGCAACACATTTTCTGAGAGCTGATGACCTGGTAGGAGATTGAGGCATCAGGGGTTGGGGTGGATGTTCCATCACACTTGATAGCTTGCCCAGCCTGACTTTGTGAGAGCAGGGGGAGGGAGAAAGGAAGGAAGGGAAGGAGGAAGGGAGGGAGGGAGGGAGGGAGAGAGAGAGAGAGAGAGAGAGAGAGAGAGAGAGAGAGAGAGAGAGATTGATTCTTCAGAGGCACCTTCACTTGGTCTTGGAAGACCTTGGAGAGTCTTCTCTGGATGTCTACCTGCCACAAGCTCCATGTACATTTTTGCCCTGTTCCATGCCACCACAGCTGTATTCCCACTGATATTTGTGGAATTCAGTTAACTTGGAATTAAGTTAAATTACAGCCAAATCTTGTAGCATGAATTAAAATCAGCATCATTAGAAGCATCTTATTGGGGTACTAGCATTGCAGAGTAATGTGCATTGGTGGGGTGAGGCAGAGATGAATGCCAGGCAATGTCATATGCTTTTGGAGTGTTTTGATTGAGAACTCACCTGCCAAGAACAACTTCTTCATCTATAGGTGCTTACTTTCTTATTTAATCTCTCAACAAGGGTCCTTGAGAAATTTCTTTCTTCGAAAGTGAAACTTACAAAGCTAAATTCTACATTTGCTAAGCTTGTATAGACAGGATTTGGCCTAGTTTTGGGAAGACCCCGATTCTAAATTCCTTCTGCAAGCCTGCGGTGTTCTGTGAAGAGCAATGCTCTTTGTGTGTATAACCAAGACTCCAACTGACTTTCCCTGAAGCCTGTGGGCAAAGCACCTTCCCAAAGTGCTCTTAAGGTATACACTTTACAATCTGCAAAGGACCCCAGGGGAACTGTTTTGACATCTCCCACCTGCAGATTCATGGCTAGGTCTTTATACAGTGATTCCTGGGAGTAATGTGAACTGAGAGTACCACCATGGCCTGTGTGCCCTCTGGGCTGAGCTGTTGTACTGTGGTGAGCCAGGGGCTAGCATAGGAGTGCTGAGGCTGGCCCTCCAGAGAGTGGGGCTTATCTGTTGTCGGAGGGTTAGAGTTAGGGAGAAGTGGACAATAGAAAAGGCATGGGACAGGTTACCCATAGTATTCTGCTAATAGAAACCACAAAACAGCACAAGATACAAATCAGAAGGAAGGAGAAACACAGTGCCAGCCCATCCCATCATTTACCAGAATGGAGACAGCCCATTAGTGTTCCTAGCACCAAACAAAAATGGCCCGAGCCATTATTCCACAGTGATGCAGTAATTATTATGTCATAAATGAGCATTTGCAAACTTTTCTAGCCCTTCCAGTCTACTTGGTAATTGGTGGTCCTGGAGTTTAAAAAATTATAATTTATTAGTTCTTTTAGATTTTTATGCAATGTACCTTGGTCAAATTCACCTCCAGTCATCTCCCAGCTCCCTCCCACATCTTCCCCTGCTCCACACAGACACCTTTGTGTGGTACCCCCATCTCTCTGAGATTACTTTCCAGTAGATGTCTTGGTCTCTGGCTCTTACAATCTTTCTGTCCCTTCTTCTATGATGTTTCTTTAGCCTTGGATGCAGGGGCTATGTTGTAAAGACATTGATGGAGGATAGGGAGCCCACCAACCATTGTTCTCTGTGTTTTAACCAATTTTGGCCTTTCTATAATGATCCCAGTCTATTATAAAATATAAAATCTGTGGGTGTAATGATAGCTATCTATATTGCAGTTAAACTGATCCTAGTTTAGAAAAGTGGCAGTGAAATCATCCTCTAGGTCCCATGGCCTCACCAGCCATTGGTAGTCAGGTAAGTTTACAGTACCAGCTAGGAATTTCCTGCTATTGAGTGGGCTGTAAATCCAGGGAGCTGTTGGTTGCCCCTAAGGTAAAAGTGCCACTACTGCATATTTTGAAATATCTTACAGCTCTGGTAATTATTGTGGTTGATCAGTATTCCACCTGGAAAAGACTATTGATTGCTTCTTCTCCTTTGGCAGCTTACATAGTTGTTAAGATCATATGTTTGATCTGACATAATGCAATATGGGTGGGTGCCTATGAATGGAGAGGCTTCATGCCCCATAGATGTAGGACAGTGGACAAGAGGCAGCACCAGGCAGGAGTCACTCAGGCTGTTTCTACATAGAAGGACTTCCTTATAATAATGAGGGAAAGGGAGAAAGGGAGGGAGGGAGGGAGAGAGAGAGAGAGAGAGAGAGAGAGAGATATCTCAGAGGAAAGAAGCAGGATAGAGTGTGGGACAGTGAGAATTCTTAAATGGGGCTTGATGTCAAATCTCATGGCAGGGCATGGCTTCAGAGGCTAGAACAGAATCCTAACAATAGCTTCTCCCAGCACTGTGAGAGCTGGTCTGTCCTCAGTGAGACCTAGAGTTCTGAAGATAACCTGCTGTCTTTGGAATGCATCCCAGGTATTTGTGATGTGCCACAAGAAATAGTATAACAAACTCACTGGGACTTTTGAGGTTTTTGGCCTTCTGTGAGTGTTATGGGCCAATAAATATGTGAGAGATTTTAAAGAGAAACACCATACAGCCTACTGGTTTAAAGGAAGCACAAACTTGGGTGTGTCAACATAATCATGTTTCTGCATTTGCTCCTCACAATCATAGAAGACACCTCACTACCTTCATCAAAATCAGGACATGGGCGGGGCTGGCCAAGTACAGAGGACATAGTGCCAGTGTTTCTGTTACATGGGATATCATGTTCCCTTATGAATTCAGCCCTCAAGAAGTTGTCTTCCTTCCACACTGAAGGTTTTCAAGGGTGATGCAATCATTTTGGGGAACTTGGATGTAATTATAAAATGAGATTTATTTTTCAAATCTTGCCCAGGAACAATTTAAATAGCATGAAGGTCATTTTGTGGGTACATCCTGTCACCTGTCACCCATCCTTTCAGTCCTGGGGTTTCTGGTTTTGCATGTTGCTTGGTTAGGACTTAGTTGCTTAGTAAGAAGTTTTAGAAGGAACACAAGAGGAGAAGAATTGAGACATGACAAGAAGCATTGCTAACTGCAGCAAAGAGATCCAGACCCTGAAAATGTGTAACCTACATTTATGTATAAAAATAGTCACAAGTCAAAAGCTTCCTTGTGAAATGACAGGGGGAAAAATGACCTCTGGATCCCACTTGGACTGTTAAGGAGGCACTCCTGAACTCTGGATCCCACTTGGACTGTTAAGGAGGCACTCCTGAACTCTGGATCCCACTTGGACTGTTAAGGAGGCACTCCTGAACTCTGGATCCCACTTGGACTGTTAAGGAGGCACTCCTGAACTCTGGATCCTACTTGGACTGTTAAGGAGGCACTCCTGAACTCTTCTGGGCTCTTCCATCACTACTATTTAAAGACAGGTTACTTTATCATGTTGGTGGTTTGTTTGTTTTTTGAGGCAGAATCTCATGTAGTCTAGCATGGCTATGTAGCAAAGAGTGGCCTTGAACTCTGACCCTCCTGCCTCTACTTCCCAAGTCTATAGGTGACTTTGTCTGCAGGGACTTGTGTCTTCGTGAAGTGCTGCTGGAGGCCTGTAGTGTCACTGTTGGCTGAGGTCTTGCCTGCTATCTTAAAGGTCCTGGATTGGTTCTCCAGAACAGCAAAGCAAAACAAAAAATTATATAAATGGTGGTTCTGTTGCGCTAAAATATCCCCACAATCTGTATTTTGTCAGACAAAGCACATTGTGCAGGTCTTCCAAAACAACATTATTAAGCTCTGCTACAACCTTTCAGCACAGTTCTCTTAAAACATCTCTTCCTCCGTACTCTGGAAATGCCCCTGCATAGCTGTGGGGTATCAGGACAGTTATCACATCAACAAGGAAATGTTATCTGATTTTTCCATTTAAAGATTTCACCTGACATAAGGTAAATATGAAAAGATTTGACTTCCAGCCTTGATAATGTCTCTGCTTTTGTATAATCCTTTGGGTTCTATCTTTACTAAGTTCTACAATTTGGCATCTTCCGGTAAGCGCAGATCATTACTTTGAAACTGCTATGGATTCACTCTAAGGATCCTTTTGCTTGGATAGAAACAAACCACAGGACTACACAAGCAAACACATGCACACATGTACAGAAACATGAATAAAGAGGAATGGTACTTTTGGCTGATTTTAAGCACAAGTTACCAGTATCAGAAATACTGTTGTAGCTAGGTTCCCTCAGAACTCAAATATCCTTCCCTATCAGGGCCCCTCCCTGCCTGCCTCGTGTGTGGAAGGCAGAGGACAACATTAGGGTGGGTTCTTCAGGTACCTTCCACTTTTTGTCTGAGATAGCGTCTCTCTGGCTTACAGTCTCTTCAGTAGGCTCTGCTACCTGATCAGAGAACTTCTAGGTTCCACACATCTCTGGGACCTACCATACTTCTGCTAAGGTTACAAGGGCTCACCACTATATCCATCTTTCTTTGTGAGGGCTCTGGGGATTGAACTCTGCTCCTTGTGCTTATGAAGCAAGAACTTCACTGGTTGGTCCATGTCCATAGCCTGCTTTTGGTCGAAGCATTGCTTTGTTTTTCTCCTGTCTATTTTCCACTTTGAATAAAGATGTAACAGATTCTGTTACTCTACCAACACTTTGTATCCTAAATAAAATGGTATGTTTTTCACAATGGAGGCAGCCTGTGGACAGATGACACACTCATTGCAAGAAGATGAGTCAGCCTCCTATTCTTTATTCATAGATTTATATTTTCCACCCAACTCCCATTCTCAAGGTGTTCAGAATCACCCAGAGAAATACGCCTCTGGCTGTTGAGCTTGGCCCATTCTGCTGGTTAGAAGGTGAGACAATTTCATTCCTAAAATGAATGAGACAAATTTCATAAGCCAGAACACACAAGGGAAATCCACTTTTCTTGAAAAGTCTGGCCCCTGCTTTGCCTGCCACTGAAGGCAGTTCTACAAAAGGCTCACCTGTCCTTTTCCACAGAGGCTGAGAAGCTTTGTAGCTAGCCTGTAAGCATGGTTCCCAGAAGGGACCTGATGCCTTTAAGAAACAAAAGAGACGTCTGGCCGTGCTTGCTTACTCCACCACAGTCAGCTGCTACCTCTGCTGTGACCTTGGGAAGACAACTCCAGACCTGACAGAGGCCCTTGTCTTATGCAGTAGCTAGAAACAGAGCAGGGTGGGCTGTCTAGCAATGCCTTCCTTTTCCCTCCACAAAGCTGTAACCCACACACTGGAGATCATAAGAGTGGGTATGAATCTGAGAGGACTGATAACTGAGTTTGATGGAGTGTATGATGTAAAACCACCAAATAAAAAATATATATAAAATAAAAAGAATTAGATGATAATATCAGTTATCAAGGTAGGATAGAGAGAAATGATAGCTGATAAATAGGTAGTAGAGGTAGATACAAACATGTTAACAGATAAATAGGATAGCTATACATAAATAATAAGTGATAGAGATAGATGATAGGTAAAAAAGAGATTGACATAAGTATGACATAGTTATATATGATAGGTAGATAAGTTATAGAAGACAGATAATATATCCAGAGGTAGGCATGAGACTTGAGTGGGCCCTCTATGTGTCTTGTCTTACCACAGTTGCCATCCTGTGAACTTATTAACACAATATTCCCACAGAACATGCAGTCATGCAATCACCCAACAGACCACCAATTCCCTTTTTTCTTACATATATGCTCCTAGCAGAAATTTCAGTGGAAGGCCCAGTGGTTTGGATGCACAAGCCCTCAGCGGAACCTTTGCCTCGAAGTGAAATCAAACCTAAGTCATGTAGAAGTTCAAAAAGTTGAGTTAACTTTTCCCCTTTCTTTTAATTTTTGTGTGTCTCTGCACTTCCTGGTTTGGGTTGGGAGGAGAAACCAAAATACCGCAAGAAAAGCTATTCTTGTTTTACTTCCAGCCCTTTCAAAGCCAAGAAGCACTAGAAATCTCCCGAAGAAAACAGTTCCCACCTAATTTCTAGCCCCAAAGGTTCAGATAAGTTTGAATAAACTTTGGATAATGTTGCTTCCATGAGTTGGGGAATGTGGAAGAAAGGCATTATTAGTTTAAGAAAGGTCCCAAGATGGCAGAAGGAAAGAAATAAATGATAACAAATTGAACATTTCTTCAAATTAAGCCGAGGGCACAATCATGATGGAAACGGCCTTTGCATGATGCCAAAGGAGCTTAGGTATCACAACTTTTAGAGGAAAAAAAAAACTTAACTTGGCTTTTAACTTTTTGAGTATTGCCATTTAAAAAAATCTTTTCATATTATGATGTTATCTTCATTTAGAATATATCCAGCAGAACCTTTTAAGCTCAGTGATTCCCAAATCAGGGTTGAGTGAAAGCTGTTAAGTTACAGTACGAAGATCCAGCTTCACTGCCTGACAGTGCACTGATTCACCCTATGCTGTGCAGAATGAAATCATTTACTAAACAAGTACCTTTTGACCTTCTACTATGGGATCAAGGTCATGTAAAGTGCTACGGACTCATGCCCAATAAGATATACACTCTTTGAAAACAGACTTGGGGGCTGGAGAGATGGCTCAGAGGTTAAGAGCACTGACTGTTCTTCCAGAGGTCCTGAGTTCAATTCCCAGCAACTACATGGTGGCTCACAACCATCTATCTTGAGATCTGGTGCCCTCCTCTGGTACACGGGCATAGTGGAGGCAGAGTGTTGTATACATAATAAATAAATTTAAAAAAAAAAAAAAAAAAAGAAAACAGACTCTGATGGAGAAGATGGAGCCCAACAGAAGTTGTTACCAATGGTAATGCTATGACATGGACAGTCTGGAGACTGGTGACCTTAGTTCAAAGAGACCCCTAAAACCCTAAGCCAGGCTGGGTGCTCATAACAGGTCTCCCAAAGTTTCTGAGATTTCAAGCAGCAGAATGAATGCTGCTTGTCTCAGTTTTCCAGGTCAATAGGACAAAGTCAAACCCCGCCTTGGGAGCATGAGTGAGCATTCATTGGAATGATGATCCTGGATGTGGGTATAAGAAGGAGACCCTAAATTCCACGGAGGTTGGGGAGGGGTAAGGAGGGTGCAGCTAGGAGTTGGGGAAGCCTAGCACTGAGACCTGACATCACCAACACCAGGTAAGACAACAGGGCAAACAGCAAGCCTGAGGGAGGAAAGCTGACCTTCTGAAAGCAAGCTTTAGGAGCACAGCCAGGCTCCCATAGGATGTGACAGGGTCAAAACGTTTATTATTATCATTGTTGATATTATTACTTGACACAGTTTGGTGTAACAGGAAACCACAGAGTTTGGAGTCAGACAGACCCAATTTTCATTCCTGGCTCCACACTGTATATGTTCTGTGGCTTTGAATAAATTACATGACTTAGCCTCTACATGATGGAGATGGTAATGCTCCCTCCTTAGGGATGCTGAGAAAAACAAGTGATATCCATCCTGTGAGCATGTGGACTGTGCTCTGTGGTGCACATCATGATCTGTGAATGCGGTTAGCTTGCCGCTTACTTGTAGGACTGACTGTGTGGTGTCTGGACCACATTTATCCAAGAGCAGAATGTCTACTGTGGTAATTTGAATGTAATTGGCTCCTGTAAGTTCATAGAGAGTGGCATTATTAGAAGGTGTAGCTTTACTGGAGTAGATGTGGTCTTGTTGAAGGAAGAGTATCACCTTGTGGTCTCCTTTGCTCAAACTTTGCTCAGTCTGACACTCAGACTCTTACTGCTGCCTGCAGGCCATGATGTAGAACTCCTGTCTCCTTCTCCAGCACGTCAGCCAGCACTACCCTGTCACACTATGGTGATAATGGACTAATCCTTTGAAAATGTCAGCCATCCCAATTAAATGTTCTCCTTTATGAGTTGCTGTGTCATGGTGTCTCTTCACAGCAACAGAAACATTTACTAAGACATCTTACTTCTCTGCCTTCCTGTAGTAATTTTTCTGGTGGGAATTTTCTTTCCTCCTGTGCTATAATCTTTCCCTGAGACATATTTTTTGGTCATTGTTACTCTCTCAAATACCCAAAGGAGCCACTTACCTTTAGAAAGGAGGAAACCAGGTCAGTACAGTGCAAACATGAGGACCCACTGGTAAGCACCCATACCTCCAGCGATGGGGAGGCAGAAACAGCAGGATCATGGGGGCTTTTTGACTAGAATGTCCAGAAAAATTTGTGAATTCCAGGTTTATCAAGAGATGCTATCTTTAGAAAAGGTAGACAGTTACTGAAGAAGACACCTGCAGTGGACCTCTGGCCTCCATACATGTATATCTGCATACAAATACATGTTTATATTTGCACACACACACACACACACAGAGAGAGAGAGAGAGAGAGAGAGAGAGAGAGAGAGAGAGAGAGAGAGAGACCAGATTAGGCATTGAAATGATTGTCCAGTGATGGAATTAAGAAATGTAGGTGCCCAGTTCCAGCCAGATACTCTGAGTCCAGAGCCTATGTTCTTTCTAGCCAGGCCCACCCTGAGTTTCTGTAACATGTAAGAGGCACACAGTGTGGGAAATGGATTTGGTAGCTTGGCCTCTGTGCAACAAAACAGATTCCAGAAACACTTGCCTCGAGAGGTCTAATTTTGGGAAAGAGTATATATGTTTCTTTATGCTTCCAATGCAGTGGAAACTAGTTGGAGAAAATCTCGCAAATCTTTACTAACATCTGGGAGGGGCTGAGAGCTAAGCTATTCCTTACACTTTTATCCAGTTCAGTGAGTACTTCATTCTTTGAAGATAAATGCATATCTGTTCAAAGATATTCTATATATGCTGGTTCAAGTATAAAAAATATGCAAAGCAAATAATCCAACAGTCAGTATTCTTGCCAAAAAAAAGAAGGAAAAAAGCTCTACCCTGAATACAGACATCTCATATGTTGGCCACCGGGGCAGATCTGAAATTCAAATCTGTCTGAATTCACTGCACGATTCTGCAGCATTTATTCGGTTTTTCAGCTCATTTATAAAAAAAGGGGTGGGTTCACAACCAACGGCACCAGGACTCTGTGTTTTCTGCTCACAGTGATGGGCACTTTTCCCCAGGAAAAACATTCTAATTCACTGTGATTTTGTGGCTGAGAGGTTGCCACAGCAGAGATCCATACATATTCATAAGCTGACAGTGTGAGATGTATCTTTGGTTTTCTTCATATATTAGGATTGCCCAGAATTTCTAAATGCTTTATATCCTCTGAAAGGCCCCATTCACTCTTCCTAAGGAAAACCTTTAAGTAAAGACACACTCAAAGCTGTCTGTTTGCCAGATAACAACATATCCTGGGTTCTCCAGGGAAGGATGACCACAGATGCCACTCATTGCCTTAAATTAAAGTACTCATCTATAGCTGGTGTTTGAGGTTGAGCCATATACAAATAGAATTAGGGCCAGCCTTTACCAAGATGACTCAGGAGAAGTGCCCTGGGTCCTGCCTTGGGCAGGGACTCTCTTCTGCAGTGGACCTCCTCGGTTTGTGGTGTCTCCAATAGAATGCTTTGTGGAAAGAAGGGCAAAGATGAAAGATATAAAAGAGGAAGCTACCCTTCTCCACAAAAACCCAGAGTTCTGCTTTTTTGCCTATCACCCTGGCCTAGCTAGAGCTGACTGCATCTTGCTTTGTTTTCTTGCTTTGTGTTAACGTGTAGGTTCAATGATAAGAAAAGTAATGTGGATAGGATTCTGTCTTCCCATCTAGAAACCTCATTAGAAAATAGTCTATTATTCCCTGTGGGTGTGGGTGTGGGAGTTCACACATGTCATAGCATGTGTGGAGGTCAGAAGTCTGTTCTTTTCTTAACTGAGTTCTGGAGATCTAACTCTGGTCACCAGGCTTGGGCCACGAGACTTTCATCCACTGAGCCATCTCTCTGGCCCAGAAAAATAGTCTTTGCCAGGTCATCAAGTTAAGTCAGACCATTAAGGTGACCCTCATCTAATGTGCTTGGTGTTTCATAAAGAGGGGAAATTCTATAATACAGATATTCCCAGAAGGAAGACCCACAAAGAAAGGAGGAAGACAATCCTCTCTGCCTTGCAATAAATGTGTGCTTAACATTGATGTTGACATTATTGTATCAATATCTGATATTTTGCTACTTATTTTATAGGTACCATTTGTTTTATTCCTCTGTTTACTGTTTTACCAAATCTATTGTATTAAGTAAATTTTTTTGCTGTGACACTATTACACATTTTTATTAGTTTTTAAACTGTATTTTAAGAGCTATTTTCCATAAATATATATATATATATATATATATATATATATATATATATATATATCCCTGGAGTTGCCTTAAATTTTGCACTAGCATGGGTTTGGAGAGATGTCTCACCCAGCTAAGTGCTTCTTAATAAGAAGGAGCCCTTGTTTCAATACAAAACCAACGTAAATGGCCGAGTTCAGTAGTGTGTGTCTGTAATCTCTGTGGAGGGCGGGGCTGAGAAAAGAGGAGCCCTAGCTCCTGAACCAGTCTGGATGAGTTGGTGAGGTCTACTTCAGTGAGAGACCTTATGTCAAAATTAATAAAGGGAGTGATGAAGGAAGCCTCCTGCCATCAACCTCTGGCCTCCACATATTCCACATATATGGGCACCTGTACACACACACACACACACACACACACACACACACACACACTCATTCCACAAGATACTCTCCAAACACACACTCCACAACTTATTCACACTGTCTAGACACAAAACTCTACACACATACACATACACTCTACACACACACAGTCACTCATATACACTATACACTCCCCCCACATATCACACACATTCTACACACACACACACACGCACACACACACACTTTGACCATATACTAAATTTATTCTATCTTACTTATAACTAGATTTATAAATGACGCTACTATGTAACTTGCTTTCTTTTCCCCATTTTTTGTGTGCTATCACCTTTGCATTCATATTTCTATGCTACAGACAATAGATTGATATTATGATTTTGGGTTTATGTTATCTCTCCAAATAGATGAGTGAAGAACATAGTGCAGATCTGGTGTATAACTTATTACATTAACCTTATTATTCACTCTCTGGTTTCCGATCTGTTGACTGAATTTTTTTGTTCATTTGATGTTATGGCTTCACTCTAGTCCAGCTTTTATCTCAAAGGCTTCCTTTGGGGTGCTGTTGTCTAACCTATTACACTTTTGTGTGTTAGAGTCCCCCAATTTAACTATTCACATCTTGTGCAGTTGTTTTCTGAATCTGAAGAAAGAAGAAATAGAAAGCAGACATTTAGTGTTCCCTACCCAGTTTCCCAGTGTCTTTGCTTTGTTGGTGACCTGTACATTTAGTCTAAAAACTTCTTTGGGATTTATTCTAAGGAAAGATTTCTTGCTGAAAAAAAGTTATGCATTCTTTTAAATGTGGAACCATCTCTATTTCCCCTTAATGTCTGAAAGATAGCATTGTTGGATATTACAGTTCTTTGTATGGTTTTTGCCATGGTCTCTCTATGCTCATAGCCCCAGCTGATCCCAAACTGCAGAATAAAAAAAAAAGTTGTCCTTGAAAATATGGTGATTTCCCCGTCTCTGCCTTCTGAGTGCTGAGATTGCAGGGGCGCACCACTAACCTGACAGCATATTGGAATCTTAGATGATGCTTTACTTCAGCAACTTATGCAATCCCACTACCTCCTTCTATCCACTGTTTTGATCAATGGTTTATCTCATTTGTCCAACATTTTGATTATGATGAATACAGATGTGGCTTTCTTTACCTGTATTCCATTGAGTGTCCACTGGGATTCTTCAACATTTAGAAGTACTTGCCTGGCAATGTTTATAGCCAAGAAATAGATCCAGTCTAGATGTCCACCAATACATGAATGGATATGGAAAATGTTGTATGCATACACAACAGAACTCCAAGATGCTTCTCAGCTCCATTGACTCTAACTTATGTAGAACTTATTTTTCTATTTTTTAATATTTCAGTTCTTAACAATGTTTTGTTTTATTAATTTTGTTCTTCTTACTGGAGTTCCCCCAAAGTTCTAACACATTATTCTGGCACATTATTAAAACATCATCTTGTGTTCTATAGCATTTATAAATTTATACATCTTGAAAGATTGATTTCTCTTCTCATATTGGTCATGTGAGTATGAGGCCAGAGGTCAACACCAAGTATTCTCCCTGCCATCCTCCACCTTAACTTTGAGACCTTAACTTTCTCTGGACCTATAACTAGCTGACTTAGCTAGACTAGCCTGCAGCCCCAGGGATCTTGCTTCCATCTCCCAGGGCTTGGATAGGCACATGCTGCCACATCCTGCCTGTTATTTGTGTTCTAGGGCTAAGAACTCAGGTTTTCATGCCTGGAGAACAAGCCCTTCCCCAGCTGAACCACCTCCCCAACTTGAATTTTCAGTGTTTGAACTGACACATAATATTTTACGTATTTGTGGGGTACAGTATAATCAATTGATGCACTTCTGTGCCCTTTCTAGACTGACTTTAACTTTTACATTCATATGGATGTTTATATAGACTGTATAAGTTATTTTTATGTCTATAATCCCATTTAATTCTCATAGTACCCTTGTAAATAATGTATTAATTTTGTGCTATAAATAATAAAACCAAGGGCCTTAAAAATGAAGCAAGCTGTGTCTCATTGCATACCTAGCAGGTGGCCCCACAAAACCTGGATTAATAATGCCAGGACCAATTTTGATCTCTCATTGTCCCACAATGCATGGCAAATAATCTTTAATAATTTATATTTTCTGTGAAAGTCTGAATAAACCTGTGGACTCTTCTTTTCCCTGTTCCATCCTGAACAGGCTGACAGTGCCTGGCAGTCCCAGATCATGTCACACAGTGAGGTATTTGATTCACATGCAGAGCCTGTGTTCACATAGACAACCATTGCCTTTGATTTCTTTGGATTGCAAAGCAGTGGCCACACTCTACTTTGGAAGAAAGTTTCCTTAGGCATGTAACAAGGCACCTGTCTACTCACTCTACAGTGATCATCTTGCTGTCCTTGGCTTAGTTAGAAAATTAAAGCCAACAGGTCAACCATGTGTGGAAAGGTAGGTCTTGAAGTGAGGAGATATGAGAATTAGGAGCAATGTTGTCTTCTTCTCAGAAAGGGAAGGAAAGGCGGAAGGGAAAAGTGTCTTCATTGACTGTCAATGTAATGCCCTTGCTCTTCAGTGCTTACAGGGCAACTGAATGAAACAAAAACAACTTTGGTTAAAAACAAGTGGTGATTCAGTCCATGTGCTGATCACAGTTCAACTTCAGCTACTTAGAGACTGAGATTGGGCTGAGGAACAATAGGAATATGTAAGAGATTGGATGAAGGTCTCTAGTCTTTACCAATAGAGACCAGCTTAACTATTTCCTTTACACTTCGTCTCTGGCCATAACACACTGGCCTGGATTTTTTAGGCAAATCAAAAGTTTATGTCAGTTTTGGAGCTTTTATAAAAGCTCAGATGGAGTTGTGTTTGACATGAGAGGCCAAGAGAAGGATTTGTTTTTTTCCCTAAGACTCAAGAATGGCAGTGTAGGAGGACATTTGCATCTGTGATGGGAGGCTGAGGAACATAGAAGTTTCCCTCACTATCACAATATCAGGCAGTCACAGTTAGCCATTTAGACATGATGTAACCACTTTGTGAAAAACATCTCTGTTGTTGCCAGATGCAAGCCAGTAAGCTAAGAGTTGAAAGAATGTGAAACAAATGAGTGGCCTTTAGTGTATGGTACTGGTGTCTCTGTGTGTAGCACCTGTGTGCTTAGTGTCCTTCACTGTCTCACTGGCTCTGAGCATCCTTGCTATAATGTCACGGCATCTGTCAATGGGAGACACTAAGAGGAGGCTGGGACCAGGAGGAGAATCTGGATTTTTTTTTTTTCAGCGAGCTTCTTTCCTAGCCAAAAGCTGGGGATAGCTGTGTCCTTTTAATGGTGGAACTATTTCTGTCAGTGGCTTATGACAGCTTCATGTCTATCAAGAGCTTCATTGAAGATCCTCTGACCCTTGGGGCCCTGGGAGCTGATTGTTGCTAACCTCTCAGTGAGTCCCATCTATCAGTCTCTTCTCTAGTCCCTTCATTCAGTGCTGTACAAACCTCGCTGTGGTATGCAGCTAATTCCCTTCAGTCTTCAGATGAACAGACACATCAGCTAAACACTGTTGCCTTCTGCAGCTGTGCACAGGGAACTGCGTCTGTCATGGAATCTCCCCCAACTCTATGTGGCCGCCCAGTTCTTGTGTAAAGCGGTTTCAGAGAGGGAAACTGATTCGCCAGCTACATACATGGTGTGCTGGTTTTAGGCTGCCTTCCTTCACTCATTCCAAGTTGCTTAAGTCTGGCTAAGTAATTGAAATTGTTAATTTTCACTAATGTTTCAAAGATTTATTTCATTCAAAAAACCTAATGGGTGCCAGCTATGAGTCAGCATGAAGTTAATATTCTAGTGGGAGAGATAAACCACGACACCTAGCCTTCACTGTGACTAATTCATTCCCCCCAAACATTGCCATTAGCTACAAAGCTGGATGGAAAAAACAATTTCCATTTATTTTAATGGAAAAGTTATGATTTATTTCATTTGAAACCAAAACACTCAGTTTTCCACATAGAAAAACATACCGACTGAACAATTTAAACAATTTTACATAAGTAATAAAACCTTAGATGTGGACAGTGAGACACATGACAGGAAATGTTACTGGATTCTTGTCTGTATTCTGGAAGTGAGGAGGGAAGACCGTGGTACATGGGAACACGCAGTGCCAGGAGCACCAAGGAGCTGCTCTCAGGAGGGGGTGGGCCACATGACCTCTACACTTACATCTCATTAAATGGCTAAAGACTTCCCCATATTAAATATTTCTGTGCTTCCTCTCCCTGCCATGCTCACACAATCATTTCAACTTTGGATGGTTGTGATTTTCTTGTATTCAAAGAAAATTTAACCATGTCAAAATAAAGAACAGAAAATCATGTTTAATAAAAACAAAAGCAGAACATTAGAGTATGTTGAAATGCACAGAAATAGTGCTTGCACACACATACTGGAAAGAATGGAGGATATTAAAGGCCCTTTCTTTAAAAAAAATTTACAGCTAATCATAACTCAAGCACCTCTAGTTAACATAAGTACAATGTATGCATATCCACACATATACATACCTGCACAGAGACACATCCGCACAGAGAAATACCTGCACAGAGACACACCCGCACAGAGAAATACCTGCACAGAGACACCCACACAGAGACACACTGGCACAGAGACATACCTGCACAGAGAAATACCCTCACAGAGACATATATACCCACACAGAGACATACCCACACAGAGACACACCGCATAGAAACATACATACACACACAGAGACATACCTGCACAGAGACATACCTGCACAGAGACATACCTGAACAGAGAAATACCCTCACAGAGACATACCCGCACAGAGACACACTGGCACAGAGACATATATATACCCACACAGAGACATATATACCCACACAGAGACATACCCGCACAGAGACATATATACCCACACAGAGACACACCCACATAGAAACATACATACACACACAGAGACATACATACCCACATAGAGACACACCCACATAGAAACATACATATACCCACAGAGACATACATACCCACACAGAGACACACCGGCACAGAGACATACCTGCACAGAGAAATACCCTCACAGAGACATACCTGCACAGAGACACACTGGCACAGAGACATATATATACCCACACAGAAACATATATACCCACACAGAGACATATATGCCCACACAGAGACATACCCGCAGAGACATATATACCCACACAGAGACATACCCACACAGAGACATACATACACACATAGAGACATACATACCCACACAGAGACACACCCACACAGAGACACACCCACACAGAGACATACCCACACAGAGACATACCCGCACAGAGACATACCTGCACAGAGACATATATACCCACACAGAGACATACCCACACAGAGACATACATACACACACAGAGACATGCATACACACACAGAGACACACCCACACAGAGACATACCTGCACAGAGACATGCCCACACAGAGATATGCCCACACAGAGACATACATACCCACACAGAGACATACCTACACAGAGATATGCCCACACAGAGACATACATTCCCACACAGAGACATACCCACACCCATACACATGATTTAAAACTTTTTCCACAATAATGAACTTTTGAACAAGTTCTCTTTGAAGTTTGAATAACTTTGTTTTTGGTATATTTGCATTTATTGATGGTCAGTCTTTTTGCTGAGTTGGTGGAGTTAACTTGTAGAAATGAGTTGGAGAATCATTCTAACTTGTCACTTGTACTCCTGGTGGAGTAATTCAGGTTAGAATTGTTGCTTTATAAAACACAGTGATCCACGGTTCAATGCAGCCAGAAAGACTCAGTCATGTGGAGTAGGCCCGGACTGTTCTCACTTTCATCCCCTATGCCCTGCAGAGCCATGAGCCACAGAGGACCCACAAGGCATGCTGTGCTTCTCTGTGAAGCTGTGAGCCACAGAGGACCCACAAGGCATGCTGTGCTTCTCTGTGAAGCTGTGAGCCACAGAGGACCCACAAGGCATGCTGTGCTTCTCTGTGAAGCTGTGAGCCACAGAGGACCCACAAGGCATGCAGTGCTTCTCTTGTCTGCATTCCCACATGAGATACCTCAGTACAGTATTTACTAATTATTTACATCACTTAGATTTGAACATTTCTTACAAACACAAATCTGGATTTTGTCTCTCTAATGTATTTTGGCTTTAAAAAACTAAATCCAATGTAAGACTCCGATTTGTGAAGTTTATTCCAATTATGTCTCTTTATTGCTATAGTTTTGGCTTTTATGTCACTTAGAACTTGTGCATTTTACTTAATTTGTTGTTGTTTTTGTTAAAAAGTTATTATTTTCTGGATGTAAGGGTAAATGCCTATAATACAAGCACTCAAAAGACCCAGGAAAGGGATTGCAAATTCAGAGTCATACTGGACTATTTGTGAAGTCAAGGCAAGCCTGAACTATAGAGTGGGACCTTGTTTATAAACAGCAAACTAAACCAAATCAAAGCCCACATGAACAAGCACCCCTCCCCCAGATTGTCATTGGTTTCTAATTTCCTAGTATTACCTTGTAAGTTGTAGTGCGGTTTTCAAAACCACTAATAGCCACCTAAATTTAGAAGTACTGCCCCACATCTCTAGTCTTAAATAAACATTAATCCATGCCATCTTAATTAGAATAGAGAAAGTGCATAGATGGAAGTTTTCTTCTATGGTATCTCCTGTTTTGCTTCTCCATTGCTATTCAATCTAGACAACTGATTGTTTCAATCAGTCGCATATGTGCTTAGTGACCACCCAATTTTAGTTCATTTATTGAAATTCTTAATGTGGAAATCAGAAACATTTTTATGTGATTTGAGCTTAAGGGTTGGTATTATTGTTTGTTATTTTGCTGATATCCTATGTTTCATTGGCAATATTCTTCTATTAAAATTATCTATTTATCTCTGTGTGTGTGTGTGTGTGTGTGTGTGTGTGTTGGTGTGTACTTGTAGAGGGCAGAGGAGGACATAGGTGCCCTGTTCTATTGCTCTCCACATTATTCCTTTGAGATACTGTCTTTCACTGAATCTGGAGCTGGTCATTTCAGCCAGTCAGCTTCAGAATGTTTCCACCACCAGTTTGGGGATTATTGGGATGTGTGGTACACTGACTTTTTACATGGGTGTTGAAGATCTGAACTCATCTCCTTATGCTTGCATAGCAAGAGATTTTATCCACTGAACCATTTCCCTAGCCCCCCAAACCCTCCCCACCCCTGGTTAATTTTATTTCTGAAGAAGTTTCTGATGTAGGTATTTGGTTATTTCTGCTTTGGGGTTTTAGTTTACTTATCTTTGTTAGTTTTATCTCAGTTAACTCCAGGTTTGACTTCCTGTGATTTAAGCCATCAGGGTGCCCTGAAAACGTTACTTACACAGAGAGTAAGGCAACAGTCAGTTCAGTTGGCTGAAGTCCTGACCTGGGCTACCAGGAAAAGTTGTTTGCCTTTATCCTTGTGTGACAAGTACAATTGATTCCACTATTGAAGTTCTAAATTATTCTCTGGAGGTCTAAGAGATCTTGGCCATTTCTCTGGAGCATACACTTGGGCTTCTGTGGATCATTCCAAAACAGGGGTTCACTGTCTTACCTTAGATGGTTTACTTACTCATCTGATCTAGAGGGAGTGGCCATCCATAGCTCGGCAGACACTGTGGACTGGAATGTATTTACAGGCTCTGGTCTCCTCTGGATGCTGCTGTTCTACTGGAGAAGAAGGTTAGAATGGAAATGCCAGACCATTCAAAACACACACACACACAGACACACACACACACACATACACACACTGTAACCACATATATTTAATAATAGACATTGACATATATTTATATATCTAGCATTAGAAATTAGCATATTAGGTATATATTTGTTAGTATTAGAACACAATTTCCAGTAGCCAAAATTGTTCTCAAATTCCTTATGTAACCAAAAATGACCTTGAACTTCACCTACTAAGTGCTAGGATTATAGGATTGCATCACAATGCCATGATTTATTTCATTCTAGAAACAGAAACAGTACTTGATGTCATGTAAGTATGATTTGAACTTAAATGTTGTTTGTTATCTTGCTAATATAATCACCTGCTTCACTGGTAATATTTTCTAGAAGAAAAATCATTTCCTATATATGTGAGTTGCGGGGCGATGAGCTAGAGCCCCTCTGTTGGTTGAGCTACATCTTCATCCATCCACATAACTATCAAATGGGAATTTAGTTCATCTGCACTAGTTGCTTCCACCCTCTCTCACTGCTAGGAAAGCAATGGTTGTTTGCTCTGAACGTAACTTGCAAGGTAGAAATAGTAAAATCATGTCATTGGTTAGATTGGAGCTTAATTAATGTGCATTTTAATCTTATATGTTTTCAACTTCTAAGTTTTGTTTCAAGGGAACATTCTGACCACTGGGGAGCTGGCCTTAAGATCATAGTCCCTGGGTTTTAGGAGTTCTACCCTCACCCACGTTAGAACTTGATTAATCTCTACAAGTTTAAAATGATGGCAGGGACCTCATAGGAATGTTATTTAGATGAAAGAATATGGGAAAGACCTAGAAAAGTCCATAATCGATGTGTTCTGTTAGATATAAGCACTACATATTCAGCAAATAAAAGTTATTCTTCCTAATACAGCCAACACCTATTATTCATGCTTAACTCACAACTCAGAGTTATGCTTGGTTTCAATGATGACCTTCATTTCTTTTATACAAAAAGTTTTTCTACAGAGATTTGTTTTTTGCAAGGAGCATTGTGGGGGAAGATATTTTAAATTCACAAAGTACACTTGGTCATAGACATGCTTTGGATCCTAAACATAGTCCATCCTCATGGAAACAAAACAAAGCAAGGCACTGCACTGATCTGTGGCTTCTTAATGAGTGGAGTTATTATTACAGCGGTGGCGGCCCATGCTGATAAGAATACACATGCACAAGGCATCAAGGAGCATTGTCGGGTGTTGGCAACAGCAACAGAAAGCCTAGAGATTTTAGCCAGTATTCACATAAGCCAGGGTGGGAAGTCCTCTGTCTCAGTTTGGGCTCAACACTGTGAGCTCCAGTACTCCTAAATTGTCTTTATGAGTAATATCTTGTGGAGACAGAACCCACATTCTAGTTTTCCATTTCAATGGCTTTTTGTGGTAAATTTCTCACCCTAGGATTCTAATAAGCATGATTATTACTATATAAATATGACTGTACCAGGACAATTCTGCTCTTTAGGGGTGGGGCTGGGGTTAGAGATGGGCTTCACTAACACTGAATTTCTGATAAACATGGCTGCCACGATACAGTGGTCACATGTACTGTAACAGCTCTGCTCCTTAGAAGTGGGCATGGGAAGGAGTGGACATGAAGTGCGCCACAAGCCCAGGTTAACCCCCAAGTCTGTCATCTTTCTGCCACGGCTCTGCACACGCAATGATGACAGATATCACTACCTAGCTGACATTTATTCTTGGTTTTGATTTTCTTCTTTACCATAATAAATGCTCAAATCATTATCTCAAGAAGAGGAACATATCTGTAATTCCTCAGATATGACTATAATGTTCCCTTGTCTTCACTATTAATAATGACTTCATTATATGAAAATTGTTTTGTAATTTATTTTCTCCCTGGAAGCTTTCATACCTTTTGTTTGTCAAGTTAAAATAATATAAGGCCAGGGGTCTACAGCTCAGTGGCAAAGGACCCGCCTAACAGTACAAAAAGCCTTGTGTTCAGCAATAGCATCCCAAACACAGGAATCTAAAATCTAAAATTTACTTTTATGTGAATCACCATAGACTTTTCTCAATTCTCTTCTCAGAGCTATCCATCACACTGCAAAAAGACACCTAAGGAATCTTCTGAATTGTAGATGCACATATTTACATTAACTAATGACATTTAAAAATTTGCTATATTTACTAATTTTTCTTGCTTTATTCCTATATTTTTTGAATACTTACAATTTTTAAATGATATCCCTCATTCAGAGTTCCTCTTGCTCTCTCTCTCTCTCTCTGTCTTTCTCTCTCTCTCTCTCTCTCTCTCTCTCTCTCTCTGTGTGTGTGTGTGTGTGAGTGTGTGTGTGTGTGTGAGAGAGAGAGAGAGAGAGAGAGAGAGAGAGAGAGAGAGAGAGAGTGTTTAATGTAACCTCTCATCGTTTTCCTTGGAGAGCTAGAACATTCTCTGGGAATCTAACATTTCCTCTCCAGATGTTTTCATCTCTTTTTAATCTTTGAAATTAGAATCTAATTTCATCATTCCCTCACAATCCTTCACATGCATCCCCCTCTCAAATTCATGACCTTTTCTTTTTTAACTTTTGTGAGATATGTAACATCAACCTCCTCCCACCTCTTTGAGGCCTCTCTCTAACAGTCACTTAAACCTGTTAGAAATAGAGGAGAATGGCCTCCCCCCATGTTACATCTTCAGCTTCTACTTCTAGTAAAATTAACAAAAACAAAGCTAAAGGGTATTTCTCTTTGGAAACTCTTCTTCCCATCACCTCTCGCTCCCTCCCCTCTGCTGAGGGTGTCAGCATCAGCTTCACAGTCTACCAGGCTCTAGGTGATATCATCCATGTTCTTTGGTTCATTTCAAGGTCTCTCTCCATCCTTAGCCTTTTCCACTTGGCCTATCATATGTCCAGGAGGAGGTCTCGTGACTTTACAAGATCCTTAATGCAGAGAGCATGGGACATGGGCTATATGGTGCTTGTTATTTAAGATGTTCACACAAGATGTCTTTAAAATATGCTCAGTTTATTCATATAAATAATTCTATATGCTATCATGTTAATATAAAACTTAAACAGGCACCTCATCAAACAGTGAACTGGGGAGAAATGATGCTACAGGTATGATTCATGTCCACATTGAAGTCCTTCAGTTACAGCAAACTAGAAGGATGGCACCAATGGAGATCCAGGAGGTCCCTGAAAGCAGAAGTCAGTGGCTAGCACTGATCAAAGGTCCTGTGATAGTACTGTAAGTTCAAAGGTCACTGAGGCTATGGCCATTCAAAAACCTCAAGTCCTCTCATGGAAGAATATAAGCACAGAGGCTAGAGAGTCTGTATGAGCATGGGATTGCCACCCTAGAGACCATTCCCAAAGTTCCAATTTTTGTAGCATTTCATTGAGTGATAGCTTTGGCTATCAAAGTTCACAGCTTAGTATAGCAACACCACCTTGAGGTTATCTCATTAGCATACCATGGTCAGGGTTTGGCTAGGCTCCTGTCTGACCTCATTGGGATTTTGAATCAAAACAATAATGAATGTGCTGGCCAGTTTTATGTGAACTTTTCGGAATCTACAGTCATCCGAGTTGAGGGAACCTCAAATGATACAGTGCCTCCATAAGAGCAGGTTACAGGCAAGCCTAATGGTCATTTTCTTAATTAGTGATTGATGGGGAGGCAGACCACTTTGAATATATAACCTGGGCTTGTGGTCATGGGTTTTATAAGAATGCAGGATGTGTTAGCCACAAAAGGCAAGCCAATAAGCAATACTTGTCCATGACCTCTGTATCAGCTTCTGCCTCCAGGTTCCTGCATCATTGAGTTCCTGCCTTGGCTTCTCTTCTGGACTTGGGATATGTAAGCCAAGTTGTTTTCTGGTAATGGTGTTTCATCAGAGTGATAATAACTCTAAAACAAATAAGCATAGAACAAAGTTTAAGAGATAATTAGAGACACTAAAACAATGAATGTTTGATGAAATTGAAGATGATGTTTCACTAATCAAGTATAACAATGCCATATGACTGTCATATAAAAAGCTCTTACCTTTCCAATACATGCCAGAATCATTTATGTAGAAAAACTATCTGATATATAACATTTGTTTCAAAATAGTCTGTGTGCCCAGGGAAGTGGATCTGGGTCTGAAGTGGGATGCAAAGGGAGTTAACTGCACAGCTGTTGGATTTGATTTGATAATGCTATCTGTGTCTGTTCCCACCACCATGGCAATCTTACTGTAACTCTTGTTGCCTCAAACAACACACCCGTTTATTATCTCACATTGTCTGCATGTTATGAAAACAGATACTGCTGAGATGGGTCTCACATGGCTCCAATCAAATGTCAGTGGAGCCTGTGAACTCATAGGCTCAGCTGGGAGGGCCAGCTTCCAAGCATACGCTGCTGTTGGCATATTCTGTTCCTTCTGATTGTAGAATGGAGGGCTTTAGTTTCTTTGTGGTTGTTAGCTACAGACCACCCTTAGTTCCTGGTTGCCACACACAGTTCTGAAGTCAGGAGAGACGGGGATTGGTGTTCTAGGGCCAGCTGAGCTCTGCTCTATTATCAAGAAATAGGTTAATAAAAAGCACTCAGGCTCAAACCTGTGCAACGATTCTTGGAAAAGCAAGATGACTTAGGATAGAACCAAGAACGTCAAGTATTCTTAGGCCTTGAACTTCACCCAGACCTTGTTCTGCAGCAGTGTCCTTTCACCCCCATTCATCGTGTTGAATGACACTGTCTACAGCACAACCCTAACTTACCTAATTATTCAGCAAATGTGAGAGCTTGGGTAGCACGTGGATTTTCTGTTTTGTCTCACAGAACTACAGGTGGAGGGACTGGCACAGCTAAGACTGAATTCTGGAAGTGAAGCAGGTTCTACCAGAAGTGAGAGCAATGGAGTGTGTGTCCATTTCCATCCCTCTAAGCTCTTGGCAGTAAAGTTGGCTCTCTCTACTTGCTCAGTAGTGTGTGCATGCATGTGTGTGCATTTTCGTATCCTTAATCTGAAAGTCTTAAGTAGAATCCTTTCTATCCCAGTTATCTAGCTTTATGACTAAGCTGTAATTCAGATAGCACACGGGGGCTGAGAATATGGCTCAGTTGGTAGAGTGCTTGTCTAGCCTGTGTGAATTCCTAGGTTTAATACCCAGCATTGTATAAACTGGGCATGGTAGCACATGCCTGGAATCCTATTGCTCAGGAGGTAGAGGCAGAAACATCAGAAATTGAAGGTCATTCTTGGTTACAAGTTGCATTACAGGATGGCATGGGGCACAAATGACCCTGTCCAGTTAATAATAAAAGGGAAAGAAGGAAATAAATATTGGATCTGGCATGCTTGGTCCTTTGTTCCTTCTTGAAAATCTTTTATTAGATAGCTAAAATTATCCTAGAACAGAAATCCTCACCCACATCCTCCTCTGGGCTTTCTACAGTTATGTCAAGGAGTCTCTAGTTTCTCTAGAGGTAAAAAGGGATGGCTTGTGTTAGAAAGGAAGAAAACATGGGACTGCCTCTGCCCCCTGACACACTGGCTTAAGTTCCTCAGAGTGAGCTCCAGACTTCCATAGGAGCATGCATCCCTGGCCCAGGGGCAGATGAAGCTTGTCTTACCTTTTTTGGGGCCCTCTGCAACTCTGATTCAGAGGGCGGAGGGTGTGTTGTGTAACCGGAGAACACACATTCCCCTTTCTGTGATTCATTCAGTCAAATCCTTCTGACACTTGGGCAGGCTTTGTTCCTGCCTTTTTATTTACACTTCTGTCAACACATTGTCTTATTGTTTAAGTTCATGGATTTTAAAATATTTGTTGTGAAATTTGGTAAAGCTTTGTTATATGCAGGGGTTTCTACAGTTGTGGTTTGACATGGTCTTTTATTTCTGGTTTTAATGAAAGGATGTGGGACTGGGAGAGGGTTGTGACCTTTAGGACACATTTTTTCAAAATGAAATTCAGGTTTGTGGCTTTGAATTATTTGTTCTTATTGTCCTAAAGACAAAAGGAATGACATTTAGTGATTGCTGAGTGTTTTATACATGTTAGATATGACATTTTTGTGTAGCTTTATATTTAATCCTAACAAGTATATTTTAAGGAACTTTTCTTAATAAAGCAACTAAATCTGAGATCATGTAGAATTTTTTTATATGTGTATGTTCTGTAAATTAAATATAAATCCAACTCTTTGGGCTTAAAAGATCATAGTTAAGAAGGTGAATGTTCCAGTTCTGTGTGCGTCCCTGAGTTATCCCAGCTGCTCTCACTTTAGCCAGGTCTGGCTACCATCTCACATGATAGGTAACAGGACCTGCACCTGTGCTGGACCTTTGCTTTACATTGTGGTTTGAATGTACTGTGGAATGTCCTTTAGAGGCTCATGAGTCTGGACACTTGATCCTTGGCTGATGATGCTGTTCAGGAAGGTTGCTGAATCTTTAGGAGGATAGGCTTTGCTGGAAGAAGTCAGCCACTGGGTAAAGGCCTGGAGGTTTTTATAGCTGTGCCCACTTCCTGCCACTCTCTGCTAAACTGTAATAAACTCTTTGTGCCTCAAGTCCTTTGTGTCAGGGTGTTTTACACAATATTGACCAACTGTTATCAGGAATACTGAGCTACACCTTAGCTCAGAGTAGCATTACTCAGAGAAACTTCTCCTGCCTTTGGGAGGTGCCTGTGTGTTTCATGGATCCTAATTGGTCTTTTAATAAAAACTCAGAACAAAATATTTAGTAAAACCTGAAAGATCAGAAAGCCAGAAAAACAAGGCACAGTCACTTTTTACCTTGCCAACTCCTCAGGCCAAAGGGGGTAATACTGTCTCCATGAACCCTCAGACTGAATTGGGGAAGCAGTGAAGGGAAACACATGCTGAAATGGACAGATCGAACTCTGTCCCCTCCGGCCTTATATTCCTTTCTCTGCCCAGCCATATCACCTTCTGTTTCAACCTTCCTAGTGCTGGGGTTAAATGTGTATGTGCTTCCCAAGTACTGGGAGCAGAGGCATGGGATCCCAAGTGCTGGAATTAAAGTGTACCACTACTTGGCTCTGTTTGGCCTTGAACTCACTAAGATCCAGACAGATTTCTGTCTCTGCCTTCCCAGTGCTAGGACTGAAGGCCTGTATCACTACTCCCTGACCTCTATGGCTAACTCTGTGACTGACTCTGTCCTCTGATCTTCAGGCAGGCTTTATTAGATTACAAATGATATGTAACCATGCCTGTGGTCCTCCTTTGGAGATACTATTTCAAAGCTAACCTTAACTCAGCTAAGAGGAGGTGTCCAGCTTGCTCCACCAACACATACCACATACCATGTGGGGAGAGGCCTCCTTCCTCTGTAAGACATGGAGTCTGGCTCCCGCTGGCATCAGTCAGGAGTCTACCTTGAGTCCTCTTCTCTGCCTCGGCAAAACTGTCAGTTCTCTTCTTTGATAGGATTTTTGTGTTTTCTTCCTTCACCCAAAACTATGACATTTTGCCTTTTCTTCCCAGAAACATCCTTAAAGCACAGAAATGGAACTGTATTTTAGCCTTTCACCCCATTTTCAGGCTTGAAATTTTTTTTCTTAAAATGTCAAGCTCTGACTAACTACTATCTCCTGCTGTATTTCCAACTCCCCAAGAGGAGCAACATCTCAGGGCATTCTGGGCTTTGGTTGAGGGTCTTGGACATCATGCCTTTCATTTTGTCTGGTGCAGGTTGTAACTTTTGAACACACAGCATGGCCTTCATTTTGTATTGTTTCATAAAAAAATAATTTGCTTTTCTGTGACTAACCTTCACTAAGGGTTTCCATGGCTTCGGGAGCAGTTGTGACTTGCCCTCAGTCAATTCTGCCACTTCCAGAGGCAATATCTCTTGACAGTCACTAGATTTTGCTTATAATACAGCAAGGGAATTGGACCAATGATCTTACTGATAAGCGGGTTGCTAAATATTTCCAGATAGAAAATACTTAGTTCTGTGGGTCTCAGTGTTTGTGATAGTTAATCTCCATCATTGATTGACAGGATGCAGAACTGACCTAAGATGACTCCAAGGTGTTTCTAGACAGGATTGTCTGAGGAAGGCAGACCTTCCTCCTGGTAGGCAGCCCAGAAGGAAAGAGGCCTGAAAAGAAGATAGTGCCACTTGCCTGCCTTCACATCTTTCTAAGCGAATGCATCTCACCTCATTGTTACCACCACCGTTCTCTTCCAACACAAAACTCCATCCTCTTTGGCTTTTCCGTAAGGACTCAGTCTCAGTGATCTCTAAGTTTTCAGCACTAGACTAAGACTATTGGAAAATCCAGCCCCATGGGTGAATGACTTGAGTTCTCAGCCTCTGTAGTGTACAGATAGCTGTTGCTCAACTACCCACCCTCTGATGTATAAACCAATCTGGTAAACTCCCCTCCCTCTCTGTTCTGCTCCCTTAGGGATGCCCCCCCACCATATCTGCTCTCATCTCAGCTGCATCATACAAAAGCATCATACATGACCCCTGTGGAAGGAGATGGCTTCACTATTAGAGTAAACTAAAATCTAGACAAGGCCTGAAAAACTCCCTGTACAGACAAGGCCGCTCAAGCTGTGTGGATCTGTGCAGCCTGGCCTGACTTGCAAACAGGAGTGAAACTTGACTTGAGCTGTTTCTTGTAAAACTCTATATTAAAAGAAAAACAGAATTAAGCTCAACCAATTGGAAGTAGCCAATAAACTCAGTTGTATAACCAGTAAGTTTATAGTGGGTAGACCAAATAGTACAGCTTTACAACTGTAACCAGATATTTTCTTTGTATTGTATCCACATTTTCTCTATAAAAACCTTTCTCTTGAGCTTCTTCAGTGGAGTCCCCAAACCACGGATGGTTTGGAGATGCCCAACTCATGAATCAGTGTTTTCCCAAAACACTCTTTAAATTTTTATTGTGCCTCAATTTACCTTCTAACAGATGTGTTACAATAAGGTTTTTTAAAAATAAAACCAGACAAAAGAACATATTTGGACCATGGGCTATGGTTTGCTGAGTCCAGACAGCTGGAACAGGAGACTAATCTGAAGAGAGACTTCAGAAGAATGAAGCAAACTGCCAAGGTCAAGGGCTTGCTTACCCTTTGTTAAACCCCAGCTCAGAGCTGGCATCCAGCTCTGTCAAATATGTCTAAGCATCACTTGATTTTGTTTTTATATGCAAATACCATTCTCATCTTTTCTAGAAATCATGAGTCTGTTGGGCCAGACACTGAGCGGAGTGTAAGAGAGACTAACAATAAACATTTATTTTTCCTATCTAGACTTAATCTAAATGTTGAATGTGGAAAACATACCTCATGTCATGAAGAAGAGTCAGATCAGAGGTTCTGGCTTATAAATGAAAGCAAGTGAATTCCTTATGCTAAGTCCAAAGCTAAGGCATTCTTACCCTAAGTACATTCCCCGCCCACCCCACGCAGACTCATTGTGTTCAGGAAAAGAAAGAAGACAACTTCTATGTTTAATAATTTTCCCATTTCTTTACCAGCCAGGTGAGCACTTCCTGTGGCCCAGTGTAACATTGCCTATTGCTCTGACAAAACATCAAGCAGAGGCAACCTAAGGAAAGATGTTCACAAGATAGACTTAGTCCTTTGTGGGGAAAGTATGGCAGCAAGATCATCACAGGATCCCACATTCAGCTGGGAAGCAAGGTGGGAGTTGAGGGGAGAGAGGACAGAGTAAGAAGAGAGAAAGAAACATTGGCATTTACTTTCTCCTTTTTATTCAATCCAGGACCCGGCTTATGGGATGGTGCTGCTTATATTCAGGGTGGTTCTTCCTTCCTTGTGAAATCATTCATAGACACACCAGCACCATGTTTCCCAAGGGATTCTGAAGTTACTCAAGTTGGAGCTGAAGATTAAGCATCACATCTGGGCAGATGTGAGTCAGAAATCTTGAGAGGTCCTAGCGTGCCTTGCCAGTGTGCTTTGCCTCCAGATAGAAGGTGTTCTCCTCTTAATCTAGGTCAGTTCAAGGCCCAAGTGTGAAAGCACCTCTGTGTGCAGGCAAACAATGAACTGAGAACTCCAGATAGAAGGTGTTCTCCTCTTAATCTAGGTCAGTTCAAGGCCCAAGTGTGAAAGCACCTCTGTGTGCAGGCAAACGAATGAACTGAGAACTCCATCACTGATGGAGAAGGCCAGCAGAAAATTTCAGGCTGGGTGACAATTTAAAATCTCAGTTTTAGGCACTGAGTCCTTCTTTATTACTTCCCCAAGGACCCAGGAAAGTCAAGAACATTCTTGAAACAATCTGCTTGATGAAATTCCAGGTTTCTCTACCTTCAATAACATAAAATCATGATAGCAGCCTTTGTAGTTCCACAGCATCAGGACCAATTGACACTCGTCCTCTTTCTGTGGTCACCTAAAGCAGGAGCAAGCAGGTAGGCAATCTCTAAATTATCTAAACAAATCAACAAGCATTTCCCATGTAAGCTGCTTATTTTTCTCGATCACTGGCTCGATTAACTAGTCAGCCACACATCCTTCCTTCCTGCTGTCTTCCAGTCTCTTAAGGGACGCATGGAAACTTTAGACTCAGTTTGTTTCCTTACTTTTCTAATGAATTGCTCTGGAAGAAAGATGGGTGCCAGTATCCAGAGCACAAAGCAGGAGGCCTTGAAGTCACTGGAAACTGGCAATGACTTTGGTTATGAAGAAATCTCTGCTGGTTTGTAACTAACTTTTGTTTGAAGGTTCTCATTTCTGAAGCTTCAAAATGGTCAGGAGGAGCAAGAGAGTTGTCTTGGCCCTTCAAGGCATGTAACATGCTCTTTTGTAGACTTGAACTAGGTTCCCAGTGCTCACATCCAGTGGCTCGAAACTGCCTATAATTACTGCTCCTGGCTATCCAAGACCCTCTCCTGGCCTCAGAGGAAAACTGTTCTTACATGCACAGGCCCATACACAAACATATCCATGTAGCTAACAGTAAAATATTTTTTAAAGGTCAGAAAAATGAATATAGAGGCTCATTTAAAAAGGAAAAATGAAAATACAGTTTGCTCTTTTCTTGGTGTTTTTTCTGGGAAGCTTCTGCAGGGAGGTTCAGGTCATGGGAAGTACTTAAGCCTCTGCTCCCTGAGTGGAAATCTAAAGTCATTCTATGAAAACAAAATGCAGTTAGTTATCATCTAAAGGGGATGAGTTCTTTGGACTATGGTTTCTTTGATTTAGCCCAGCTCTAGCTTAGGCTGCAAGTGCAAAACAAAAGGTAAACTGTTTCTTCCTCTGCAGTGCCTTGCTCTGTCCTATTTGTGGACTTCCAGGGAAGGCACCTCAGACTTTCCCTAGATGAGTGGAATGAAGGTTGACCCCCAACAGAAAAGAATCACTTGAACTGAATAAATACATGCCCAGTTTAGAGCCCAGTTAGCATCTCTCTCTGTGAAGAATAGTCCATTCCTGGGCCCCCTGGGAGTCCTGAAACCTCCCCTTAGTGAAAAGAATCCAAAAGAACATATTTGTTTAGTGTAGAGAGCCAGGATCACTCCAGACTCAAGTGATTTTCCTTTCTGATTATTCCTTCAGATCTTGTCTACCCACTGCTCTCACCATCAACCATGTATAATTGCATGCATACACATATCACACACATATATATGTATACACATGTATATATGTATATATGTGTACTTATACATGCACACATATATGAATACAGGCACATACTCATATTTATACACACCAACAGCACACATTCATGTGAACACATATTTAAATATGTGCACACATAAATACATATGTACACATGCATTTGAACACAGGCACATATACAGATACACATGGTCATATGTACAGACACATAAATATACATACATATACATACATGTTTATATATACATACACATATACATTTGCACAATACACACATATATACATACAGATGTATACAATGTACACATAAACATATACATGTGTATATGTGCATATATTTATCTGTGCCTATACATAGACATACTTTTCCCATCTTTGATTTTTTTCCATTTATCTTGAACATTGCCTTGTCTCTTGATCCTCATATAAGTCCTCTTTCTTTCTTTGAATGAACTTTAGTATGATAATCACACTTTTTCTCAACTTCTAAAATAATTACAGCTACACCCAAAGAATCATAGTGAGGCGTAACAACACTCCTGTTTTCATGAGACTTACTGGCTATGCAGAACATCAAAAACAGTGGTCAGAACACTTGTCCTTGGGCAAACCTGGCCAACTCCTAGCTTGAGAACAAGATGTCACTGCAGCCAGCAGTCTCCACTGACTTGTAGATTCTGTAGCTTTGTGCTGCACTGGAATAGCTGAGGAGCTGTAACTTATGGAGTGTTTACCACGTGGTCCTTAAGCAACTTTGCCTCATCAAGGTTCTCCAGTGCCATGATTTGCTGGGATAAAAGTGAGATAGTAGGTGAAAGGTCATCTGTGATGTGTATACCAAAGCCTCCTCATTGGCCCTAGTATCTATTTTGCTCTTTTTCTTAGAAAACAACTAATGCATTAACTTTTTTCCTCTGTGACAAATATTCAGAAACAATTTCTCTCCATGGTCACTTGGTCCCATTTTTTGCTATCTGTGGTGAGGCTGAGCATCATAATGGAAGAGTGTGTTGGGCTCACCACATGGAAACAGAAAGATAAGAAAGAGCCAGGGAAACACACACCCTTCAAAGGCACATCCCACCTGATATGGTTTCCCTCACCAAGCTCCACCGCCTAATGGCCCACTGATGAAATGAGCACACAGTACCACGAGCTGGGAACCAAAGCTTTATGTAACACATGAGCCTTTGGGGGCCCTTCATATTAAATCCCAACATCTGATTTCAATTGCTTAACATCATTGAGTGTGCAGATCACATTTCCCCATGTTTTACCAATGGGATATAAGCAGCAGTGTTGAATCTTTCGATAAGTTTCCACTAAAGATCCCTTTCTTCTTCCTGATGATTGTAGTACAATCAGGGTACTCAGGTTTTCACCATGGCATACAGGAATGGGGAAATGGCAGAAGAATAATTTATATAGCTAGCTCTCAGGGCTATGAATTCATGCCGCAAATTGGATGCCATACATAGCACGAATTCTATTTAGTATTATAATGAAAACTCAGAGCCAGATATTGGAGAAAAGCTGGAATATCAGAGATAGAGAAACGAACCACAGCCAATTCTCACCCAGCCAGCTTCTTAGGCTGAACAGGGTAAGTGCTGTCTTCACAGGTCCTCAGCTTGACTGGTTGCTCAGACAGAATAGTTAAATTTCTGCCTTTTCCTGCCTTATATTTCTTTCCCCATCCAGCTATTTTACTTCTTGATTCAACTTTGCTAAACTTAGTATTAAAGGTGTGAGCTACCACTGCTTGACTGTTAGGCCTTGAACTTACAGAGATCCAGATGGATCTGTCTCCCTATGGGATGGGTTATCCCTCCCCAACCTTCATGGCTAAATCTGTGGGTGACTCTATCCTCTGATATTTCAGACAAATTTTATTAAATAAACAATATGCCACCACAGCTAGTTCCTTAAATGTCACTAATGTGAAGAAAAAATAGCTCCATTGCTGCCTCATGCAACAGTTTCTCTAAACATCTCTGGCCCCCACTGTTTATTTTCCTCCCTTGGTGTAAACTTTTTGATATTTTTAAATCATAGTATGTGTGTGTCTATATGTGTGTGTGTCTATGTGTATGTAGGTCATGCACTTACAAACGTCAAAGACAACACTGAGTGTCAATCCACCATGTTTGAGATAGGGTCTGTCTTATCTTCTTTGCTGGGCTAGCTGACCTGGGGCATCTAGAGCAGATGTCGGAGTTACTACTGGGGCAGGGAGTGGTGGCCCATGCCTGTCGTACAGCATCCAGGCTGAGGCATAAGGTTTCAAACTCAAAGTCAGCCTGTACTCTGGTTTCAAAATGAAATCCTGTATTAAATACCAAGTAAAACATGACCTGGGGAGATAGCTCAGCCTCGAAAGTTCTTGCCTCACTTGATCAATCTCCTAAACCCATGTAAAAAGCCAGGTGTGGGTGCTGTGTACGTGGAATTCCATAACTGGGAAAATGAGTGCCTTGAGGAAGCTTTCGGCCAGACAGTCTAAGCTAAGTGGTGAGCTCTGAGCCAATGAGAAATCCTATTTCAAAAGGTGATCTCAAAAATGATACCTGAAGTTGTTATTAAGGCTCTACTTGTGTACAATAATTTACATGCACACCTACATAAAGTTGTGCACATGTACAGTGATTCACATATATGAAAGCATATACATACACGCACACACACACACACACACACACACACCCCAAAGAAACAAAAGCAAACAAGAAGGTGACAATGTAATTTGTAGGCAAAGAAGGAACTTTTACAGCCTCATTTATTTATGTTGCTCTCTGTTACAGTGTTGCTCAGAGGATGCTCTCAGTTACAGTGTTGCTCAGAGGATGCTTTCTCTTACACTGTGAGGCATGGAAAGCACTTGCAAGCTTAGGCTGCTCTTGTCAGTCAAAACACTGGCTCTGACTCCCCAGCCCTTCCTTCTGGTGGAGTCTTCACTGTGTTTTAGTTTTCCCAGCTTCTGCAACCCAGAGCCACACCCAATGGCTTATCCAAACCTAGAAGTATTATCTTAACACTCTGGAAGTCAGCAATATAAAACAAGTGAACTCCAATCAGGCTTTGGCTAACATCAGGATTGCACTTCTTTCTGGTAAGAGCGTTTGTTGCCCCTACCCGCCCCCCAGCTTCTAGAAATTTCCCACATTCCTTGGCTCTTGGTTTCTTTTCTTATTTGAATCCAACAATCTGAGCCTTCCTTGGATGGATGATGCTTCTGAGTCCTTTGTTCACTTTTAGGACCTTCCTGATGAGGTTGAGTTACTCAGAAAACCCCATACTCAGTGTCCCCATAGCAAGGCTGGCTGTGAGTGAGCTTAATTTTTTTCAGCAGCCTTCATTTATCTTTTCTATGTGGCACCACAAATTCATGGTTAGGAGATCATGCTTTCAGTGTCATATCTCTTATAAACCCTAGGACAGGTCCTCAGGGTGAAGTGAACCATGCTCTGCTTGGCATTCCCTCCACACATAGTGGCTGCTTTTGATCCCAGGTCTTAGAAAATCACATGAAATTATTCATGTAATACTTCTGACACTTTGTCCAGAAAAGCAAGACCTTGAGATAATTTAATGTCTTCTCTCTTAATTCCTATTATGTCTATAAAAGAATGTATTCTTAATAGAATGCCTGGTGACTGTGTGAGTTCTGTCAGAAGAATAGAGGATTGACAATAGTTAGGTGGATTCAAGGTTTCTGAAGCTACTCCAGCACAGATAGGGTGCTGGATGACAAATAAGTCTGAATATTTAGAAACAGGAGGATCACGGAGTCCCAATCAATAAAGTGAGCACAAACAGTTAAAAAGAGATAAAAGTTAGAATTTACAAAATTTTATCTTTTGAGATATAGCAATGTAAAAACACCTTACTTGTGAGATCTCACTCCTTCAGGGAGGGAGCCTGAAATGCCAAAGACTACAAAGTGATGATAGAAACACCCAATGTGGAAATGTATGTGTGTGTATGTGATGGGATTATGTAAATTTATGTTTGTAACTATGTGTATGAGTGTGTACTGGTGTACATGCACTTTAAGTATAGGAAGTAAACACAGAATGATGAATGTATAGAGGAGTGTCACTCCCAAGGCCTGGAGCTTTGGTTCTTTGGTTCAGGAGGTTGTAGCTGCCCCCTCCTCTGAGCTGTCCTTGGGTGGAGGAGGTCAGCTTTGGCTCTCAGAGCATGACACATATTTCCTTCTGGCAACAATCAGTTTCCTTTTTCCAGTTCTGTTCTCCCACACACCCTCTGATAAACAGTCTGGTGTCTGAGGGGACCCACTCACCAGGAAGGGAGTGCCTGGTTCAGATCTGACAGTCAATCCTGTTCTCAGGCCTGGTAGTGGTTAGCCCATTGAAAATTAATAATTTAATGTCCTGGTTCATAAACTGCCTGTCTATGATGTTGGAATGAATTAATTCTTTAGTACCTGCTAAGCAGTCTAATGAAGAGAATGTACTCAAGTCTGTGAGACAAACACAGCCTCTTCCTTTAGCTGTCAGGATACAGTTCTTTTCAGGCTCCATCTGTCTTTCCATGCTTGAGGTTTTGAAGAACACAGTTGTGCCAGTCAGACTATTAATGCATTCTGTTCTGACAGTCACTGTTGCTTCTGAAGTCATTAGCCAAGCAAAATGTGAAAACAGTGCTTCTGAGAGATTAATCTAGTGATGCTTCCACAGGAGACCCTGTGAGTCCAAATGGACCCGAGGAGGTGGGTGAAGGGAGTGTGCAGTGAGGGAAGAAGCCACCAGGAGACAGTGTATCAGGATGTCACGAGGCATGGATATCAGGCAGGCTAGTTGAGCACAGTCTCTGCTTAGTGATAAATTTAATCCAAGTTTGACAGCCCTTGAATAAAAACTGTGAAACAATTTCAGTATAAATTCCACTTTTACAAAAGAAAATAAGTCTGATAATTTGTCTGTCTCAGCCCCAGTTCATGTCAGATTAACATCCAGCCGATGTTTGAATTACAACTATACAGTTAGGTTGTCATCACATCAAAGGTCTTTTTCTCTGTCGCTCTCTCTCTCTGTCTCTCTATTTTTTCTCTCTTACTAATTAATGATGGCTAATATATCAGAATGAAGTATCTTACTAAAAATATTTTCTGAAATAGGATGCTCAAATTAGTCAGGCATAATAATGACCTTTAAAAAAGTTTAACTATGTGGCTTTTAAGATTATCCAGACCGAATCTCTTACTACTTCACTCTGAGGAACAGCATGCAAGAAACATCTTGCAAAAACATGTGGATTTTGAACCAGAGCATAGAAAGCATGGGTCTGGAGGAAATCACTACTGTGTTTTATAGCTCTTGATAATTCTAAGCCATGTATTGTTCTCAGCAGACTGTGTTTCATTTATAGTCAAGGTCATGTTGATTTTTGTGTGTAAACACACTTTCCAGAACTCTGTAATCTGTAATCCATATTCCTTTCAAACATCAAATGAATGCAAAAGTCAAAATAGAAATAGAAAGAAATAAATAAAATAAGTGCTTCATTGTCTGGCTTAGAATTTTACCCAAATCTCTCTCTCTCTCTCTCTCTCTCTCTCTCTCTCTCTCTCTCTCTCTCTCTCTCTCACACACACACACACACACACACACACACACACACACAGAGTAAGAGAGGAGGAGAGAGACATAAACAGACAGAGACAGAGATGGAGTCAGAGAGAGAGCAATTTCCTCCCCAAAATTATTAATTGAACATCTGTGCTTCTAGCAGCCAAAATACACAGCTTAGCCAACACTATAGATCACACTGTGTGGATTTTTTAAATTATTGTTGTAGAGGGGAACTTGGTATCAGGCTCTGATGGTGGGTTATTTGCTTCTATCTATTAAGAAAATGAAACTAGCTTGACAGATTCATCCCTTGGGTCAAAAAGGAATCATGAATATTCTTCCTCTCTCTCTCTGTGTAGGGTTTGAATGAAGAATAAAGATATGGTGTGAAGAAGAGATGGGAAGAGAGAAAAATGGAGCTAGAAGATGCCCTGAGTTTTAAGCACACAACTTGGGAAACTAGAGACAGATGTGGGGCATTTATGTCCCTAAATTCTCAATTAAAACATATCTAAGAAACCACTCTGGATCATTTTCTTTGTATCTCTTTTCACACTTTCTCATTTTGGGAAGGCTCAGTTGGAGCAGGCCTTCCATCAGCACTAGACAGCAGTCTGTCTGCTGGCTCCCTGAGCATGGCAGACAGTAGGGAGAAAGGGGCTCAAACTAGCTGTGCAAAGCTCCGCATGAGTGAGGGATGGACAGGGCTGTCCTCCATGTGTGCTAGACTCAAAAACATAGAACTGAATACCAACATTCCACCTCTCTCAAAGGCCCTCACATCTGAACAAGGAAAAGATCTCTTTTAATAGTTTTAGTAGTTTTAAATAGTTTTAAAAGATCTCTTTTAAATAGTTTGTGAAAAATAACTTTTTCTTGAGGTCTCTTTTGGGGGATATGGAAGAGCCTTGGGAACAAGCTTGCCTCGCCTTGACATTGTGTAGCAACCCTGAAGAGTGCCAACAAAGGTCACCTCATCCCAGAGTAGCTAACCCATCCATCTTCATTCAGAATCAACATGTGTGGAGACAGGAGGTTGGAGTGTGTTTTCTCTGATTTCTCAGCTGCAGTGTGTGGTATTTAACATAAATTAAATATAAATTAATGCAAATATAATATAAATATATAAATAAATATAAATATATATTCTCTGGAATATTAGAGAACAGAATCACCCACAGTCAAGCCATGAGGGTCAGAGATTAACTCATGCCTTTAATCCCAGCACAGAAATGATTGAATGGTGACTTATGTCTTTTAATCCCAAAACTCAGAAGACAGAGGCCTTTCTGTGTTTCTGTGAATTCAAGGCCTAACAACTAAACAGTAGTAGCTCACACCTTTAATCCTAACTCTAGGATTCTGATGCAGAGTTGAACTCAGAAATGAAACAACTGGGTAAAGAAGATATTTAAGGCAGGCTTGGCAGACATTGTGGTATTCTGTAGAAGCAACAAGCCAAGCTTGGACTCTGAAGATAGCTTTTACCCAGAGAAGTTGGTTGGGTAAGAATTGACTGTGGTTTCTCTCTCTGAGATAGCCCAGCTTTTCCCTAATATCTGGCTCTGAGATTTTATTAAATACTAACCAGAATTCATGTTTCAGTAGTGAGCTTTGGACTTGCCTTAAATACAGTCTCTCACTGATAAGAGTGTATCTCTGTCCATGAAAAAAGTTTTCCATGACAATGACACATGCAATTGTGCAGTGTCTGTGTGTGTGTGTGTGTGTGTGTGTGTGTGTGTGTGTGTGTGTGTGCTTGCTTGCATGCATGGGTGTGTGCACTCACATGTACACTCAAATTAAAAAGACAGGGACAGAGAGAGACAGAGTTAGAGTACACATGTTGGATATGGGAAATAACTTTTACCATGTATAAGGAGACATGGCTTTGGCAGAGTTAAAAGTGGTACCAGGCACACTCCAGAACTAAGTCAATGCCATTGGTAAAATGGAGCTGGAATTTAACTCTCTCCAAGAGGCAGAGGCACTGCTTTCCTAGGCAATGTGATAGCAGTCCTAGCCCCTTGCCTGCAGATGATGATGACATCAGTGCTGTCATTTTCTGTTTGGAGTGTTATCAGTGGTTGGTATGTAGTAAATGTCTTAAAGTTTAGAAATTACTCCAGGGGATCGGTTCCAGAGGGACTTTGCAAGGTGACTTGGAACCCTGGAAACAGTCTTTCTGGGTAGAATACAGCATTTCTTTTCATGATTTCATTTCCAGACCTTGGCCAAAGGAAAAAAAATTAAACATGGAAAAGATTTATAGTCATGCCCCTAGTATTTGAGATCATAAACACACAGGGTCTGTTATTTGGGGTTCTTTGATTTGGAGGCATTGGTTTGAATTGCTATCCTTAGCCAGAGCTGATGTTTCTCCTCAAGACAGTGAATACCTGAGGTCCATTCACTGGGCTCTCTGATGGCAGAGACCCTGTGCTGTCTTTCTCAGATGTACTGGGTCCCTTCAATCACACACCTGCGTTAATAACAGAGCAGAGCACCCCTGGATTTTCTAGGTGGTGATTTTTATTGCTTTCCAAAGCATGAAATTTGAGCCTGACTTTTCCCTGATGTCAGATTAGCAAACATGCCCTAACAGTGAGGTTTTAAAATAAAGCAGCTATTTCTGGTGGTTACACATATTTTAAAAGCCTATTAGAAGTATACAGAAAATTTTCTAAAGAGCAGTAAAAAGAGTTGAACATTAAAGGCTTCAGTTAGTCTTCTTTCTATTGAAGTGTTATGGGTAGATTGGCTTATGAGAGTCAATGTTAAAAATCACACATCTAATGATAGAAAAATAAGCTTCATGGAGATGAGGCTTCCTCACCTACTTTTCTAGGAGACCCAGGAGGAGGGCACGGGGCAATACTAGGTGGTTCAGGAACTTTGTTAGCTGCTTCAGTGTGAGGTCATTTCACAGTGTGTCATAGAATACAACTCGATTCTCATAAACTCCTAACCCATTTTAGTGAACATAGGCAATTATAAACAAACCACCACCCAGGCTGAGATTTTATTCAGTATCTATTTTTTTTAACTAAGGCTGAAATGTGAAGCAAAGAAAATAAAACGACTCTACTTGTCCTGCAAACTGGTTGCCTAGGGTATAATTATCTGATTAGTTTTGGCAAACTCTTGCTTGTATGTACAAATTTGGTTTAGAGAGCTCTTGTGACAGACAGCTAATTCCTGCCCTAGTGGCTGCTTTTACTCCCTAGAACAATGTGGAGAGCACTTTGCAGGTGTGGAGTGGACATGCATGTGTGAAACACGTGTAATTGTAGGAATTAGTAACACAAACACCCACTTACCTGTCGTCTATTTCTGCTCTATGAAAATACATACAAGCATCACTGGTTTCAATCTATCACTGCAGACTCCTTTCTAAAAAGATCGCAAAATCATTTTTGACACTTTCTTAAAATATTTTATTAAACCACTAAGTTTTGGGGATTTTAATTTATCTCTATAAAGCAATAATTCTGACTTCCAAAATGTTCAGTTTACTCAATGTGGTGGGGGTTCATGCTTGTAATGCTAGTGCTTGAGAGTTAAGTTTTGGCTAATAATAGGTGCAGGGACAGTCTGGACTACATGAGACCCTGTTTTAGAAAACCAGATATTAACAAATACTAACATGCTTTACTGTGTCTAGTCAGTTGGACAGGAGTGTAAAATTTAATGGCCCTGGTTCAGTTTGAAGTTAGACACAAAGGTTCAGGGAGACAAAGACTGGAGCCAGCACCAAGATGAGCCACCCTCTTCAATGCTCTCATCACCAGTGGCTGCCACTCACATAAAAACATGGTACAATTTGTATCAGATTTTATTGGTCTTCCTACTGAAACTGAGAACTATGTTATAGGTGTGACTGCTAATTGGATTTGAAGTGCGACCTCCCCAATTCCTTACCCAAATGATTCGCTTAAGAATTCCAAACCAGAAATAACAAATCAATCTCATATAAGCATGTGTTCATTGTGTATATTTCTTAGAAGAAATTAAGACAATTTATTGTTTCAAATATTTTCAGGAGAGGAAATAAAGTTATCTCGCCTCCATTTTAACTTCTAATATAAAAGTCTTTAGACTTAAACATGAAGCATCTAAAGAGTTATTAATTTGCAGGGCTGAGGTTGCTGTTCTGTGATACTTAGTCATTCAGAGACCATGTCAGGGTTCCATGTCAGGGTGGAGGTGGCCCAATGCCTTTAGTCCAAGCATTCATTTAGGGCAAAGGCAGGTGCATCTCTGTGAGTTCACAACCAGTCTGGTCTACAGAGAAAGTTCTAGGACAAGAAAAACTGTTAAACAAAGAAACTCCATCTCAAGAAGGAGGAGGAGGAAGAGGAGGAGGAGGAGAAAAGAAGAAGACTAAGAGAAAGAAAGAAAAGAAAAGAAAAATAAAACCTGTGTATCGTATTGATCTTATAATAAAAACCTGGAGCCAGATATTAAGATCAGAGAGACAGAGGACCAAGCCCCAGCCACTTCTCACCTAGCTGCTTTTCATGAATCCTCAGACTGAATGCCTCTGAGTCCTCAGCCAAAAACATTGGTGGTACCAGGAGAAGGACTGAACTCCTGCCTCTTCTTTCAACTTTTCTAGAGCTAGGATTAAAGGTGTGTGCCACCTGCCTTGTTGGGCCTTGAACTCACAGAGATCCAGAGGATCTCTGCGTCCCAAGGCACGGGTCACCACTCCCTGACCTTCACAGCTAAATCTGTGCCTGGCTCTATCCTGTGACTTTTCAGGCAAACTTTATTGTATATACACTATATCAGCACACCTGTGCTCTGATATCCCAAAGCAAAAGTCGTTTGTAAGATAAGGGACATTAAAATACAGACAAAAATAACACTAGACTAGCACCAGGACTCTAGAACACACACACACACACACACACACACACACACACACACACACACACACAGAGAGAGAGAGAGAGAGAGAGAGAGAGAGAGAGAGAGAGAGAGAGAATAATCAAAAACAATTATTAAGTAGAAGAAATGATTTTAAATAATCTCTGGGTTGCTTCTACCATGTTCCAACTGTGTGCTGTGGAGGAAGTTAGTCTTATTGAGAAACATCTAAAAGGACATCATTCTGAACATCCAGTTTTAGAAATAAATGTGTAAAAACTGTGTTCTCCCTAAAGGTTCATCCTGTGTGACCACATTTGGAGACAGGTCTTTAAAGAAGGAATTATGGCTGAATGAGGTCATGAGGTTTGGGATCTAATCCAAGAGCACTGCTGTTCTTGTAAGAGGAACAGGGCGGGGTGGGGGTAGGGAAATGGCCCTGTGAATAGAGTACTTGCTGTGCTGGTGTAAAGTCCAGAGTTCAGATTCCCAGTACCCACTGGAGGAAACAATGGGCATGGTAATCTGTGCCTACAATTTCAGAGCTCTGAAGGCTGAAATCAGATGCCAAGAACAAGCTAGCTAACCCAGAATGGGAGACTCTGTCCCAGTGAATAAAATGCAGAGCAATGGAGAATGATTCCAAATGTTAGTCTTGAGCTTGTGCAGTATCCATGCCCACACATGTGCAGACACCACATGCACTTACATATGAAGGGAAGAAACAAATAGGAGCCAACACTAGAGTGTTTTTCTCCTTCCACTTCCTCATGCCAGCGAGGACAGTGTCAGTGGCCATCTCCAGGTCAGGGAGACAGCAGCAAGCACTTCACTTAGGACTTACAGCCTGATGCTGAAGACACACAGCCAGTCTATATGGTGCAGGCGGAGTTAACTAACACTGACCCTGCCTGGGGTTCCCTGTGCTTTGGAACCCCAGTGTGCAGTCTTGCCTTCATGTCCTCTTTTCTCTGATCCCTCCATCCTAATTTACCTGCTCTAGATCAGGCCCTCTCTTCTGGGAGCTCAGATCACAGTGTAGGACAAGGCTGCCACATCTCAGACTCCTTACCTGAGGAGGGAGCTCAACGTCTTCCTTCCTGACAGAACATCTTGCAGCACTGTCTCCATAAGCCAGACCCACAGTTCATCTCCTGCTCCATGAGCTGCTGTAACCTGGACTAGGCGGCAGCAATCAGCCCTAACTCCCCTTTCCTGTCCTGTCCTGCTCTTGCCAGCCACAGAGGAGCAGCTAGTTCTCCACCTCACTCATCTCAGCCCATTGTCTGACACAAGCAGGATGTAACACATGATAACTGGTACATGCAGTGTGTTTCATCACACCTTAAAGAGAATCTAGCACATCGTGCCTGACATTCCAACTAGTAGGATTCATTTAAGACATGGCTCTGCCAACTAGGAGCTTAAATTTTACTTAGGGAGGTCAGACATTCAATTGAAAACTGTGCTATGACATATTTTTGGATTTCAGAGTTACTCATTACCCAGTTTCTATAAAGTAGTTGTATGACTTTTCCATTAGCCTGGAAGGAATATCCACCCACTGTACCAGACCCACTTGTATGTTTACAGCTATGGGAAGTTCAGGTACAGCCTAGAAGAAGGCCTTGTTCCCAGGAGATAAGCTCTGCTTATGATGGAAAGGAAGGGAGTGAATGTATTAACCTTCCTGGCACCAAAGGGAGAGGGTGAGAAACACAGATATTTTTATAAATGTTCAAGCCACTTGGAATGAATGGTCATAAATTGATGGTGACAATTATTATTTATTAAGGTTTATAGTTTATGAAGGTAGATGGCTTTCCCTCCTTACTGTGTAGCTGGCCAGGATGGTTATACTCTTTGATGGAGAAAGTTGCCTCTTGGTTTTGGACTCCTGACCTCTGGAATGATTTTAGGTATCAGTTTGCTGTGCTGTGTAGGGACCTAGGGGCTTCTGAGAGTAAGACAGAGATGCCAGAGGATGGCCCATTAGAAAATGTAGTGAATGTGAACGGAAGGATCACTGCACATGACAATGTCGAGAAAACTTAAATGATGGGTCCTGGAGGACTGCATCATACATCATATGTAATAACAAAAGAGTTTGTGTGAAAAGTAACAGGAAACTTTTTTATTTTATTTTACGTGTGTGTGTGTGTGTGTGTGTGTGTGTGTGTGTGTGTGTGTGTGTACTTTGAAAGTCCAGGCTTCATAGCACCATAGCTAACTTTGCCATCTGCCTGGAGGATTCTCCTTTCTGCCCTGCCCCAGGTCCCTCCCATTGGTTAGAAAATGAGTCGAAGCAATGAGGGGAGACAATGTGAACCTTGTTGGGATTGCTCTAGACTTTTGTGGACTGCATTTTTCTTGGCAGTTTTCCTAACAGCAGAAGAGAGTTGTACACGTCTCTCAGAGGCTGCATTTGGATCTAAAGGACACAACAGGTTCAGTAGCTGAACTTGGGAAGTTGGTATCAGTTGGGGTAGAAAGAATCAAGCACTCTAATTGATGTACTTAATGAAATGCTTAAAAGTTTGTAATAAAGATAAATAATATCCTGTATTCTTAATAGAATCTTTAAACTAATATACAAGGCACAGAATTTAAGAATTTTCAACTGAAGAGGAGATGGTTTTGCTTGTCTTGTGGGAGCATCTCAGTAAGCTGGGAATAGGTATGTTATTCACAGATGTGTCTTGTTTTCGATTTTAAAATATCATGATTACTTGCCTGGTTCAAATTATAGACAGTGTTTCTCTAAATGTATGCAAGTGGGACATTTTCCTTTAGCCCTCAGGCCTGCCTGACTACCATGTCATTGAAATTTAGCACCCTGTTTACCTTTATAAGAGGGTCATGAGGGAGACACTTCCTACCGAGCAGGCCTTGAAAAACATGGATAGTATCCAGACAGTCATCTACTGGAGGGCAGGGAGTATGACCCTGAAGGACCACAGAGGATGGAAGAATCCTGGGATTTAGATACTGAGCCAAAAATGGAACTTGGAATGATAACCTCAGAGCCTCTGATCAATGACCCAGGTTTGTGAGAACAGCCCTGTGCTTCATCATTGAATGTATTTTTTATAAAGTCAAGGAAAATCAATCATGTTGTCACTTAAAACCTCACATACAAGGTTTGTGTGTATATGTGATATGTATGTATTATAAGTGTGTCATGTATGGTGATATGTGTATTATATGAATGTTCTATGAATGTGTGTATAGGTATGTGTTTGTAGGTGGAATTTTTCTATCAGGACTGCAAGTTCCCAAATAAACATACAGAGACTTATTATTAATTATAAATGCTGTACCATGTGGGGCGAGCCAGAGGCTCCAACCAAACATTGGAATTGCTATAACAATTAGAAGAATGGCTAGTGTTGGAATTGCTGGACAAATGCAATGGCTAGTGTTGGAATTGCTATAAAAATTAGAATAGCTGGCCTGAACTTCAATGAAGCAACATCTCCTAAGGTTTCACAACCTTCTAAAAAAATGTGCCACCAATTTGGAGTGATCTTCACCACTGAACTATCCTCAGCCCCAAATTCTATGTTTTAAATGTGATATGTGACTTAATTTTTAACATGCAACAAGGATAATGCAAGATGTTAATAATGGGGAAACTGAGCACAGAGGAATTACATAAGGACTAAGTATTTTCTACTTAATTTTTAGTAAACCAAAAGCTGCCTGATGTTAGGGCCCATGAGAAGTTTTATAAAAGACCAGTAGAAACATATGAAATCAACAAGAGTGTTTAATTTCTTGAGAATAAAAATTCTAGAATGCAGGGTCAAACCAGCTGTCAAAGTAAGGAACATGGTGACCCTGAGAGAAGCTGTCAGGCTGCTTTTAAGCACAGCTAGGGGAATTCCAGTACTTTGGAGTGAGTATATATGAACATGGCTGGTACAGAAATCATTTTATAATTGACTCATGACATCTGATCAGCAAATGTGGTTGCAGTGTCATGAGTCTGTCTGCTGTATTAGTTCCTGCTTGTAACAAGGTAGGTTCCTGACTGACTACCAGACTGGACATACTTCCTGAGGGTCTAATTGAAGTCAGATATGAGTCAACATAGGATGGTGGGTACTATGGGGCAGAGGTCTTAGCAAACTGGCCCCTGAAAGGGGGAAAAAAGCCAAACCTTGTTAGGGTCAGTCCTGTTATGAAAGGGGAGAGCTGCTTCACCTAACACATGAAGTTTATTCACCAAAGATATGTCAACAACTTTATGGGGTAGGAATTTTTATCTTGAAAACCTGAGAGAAAAGTGCAGGTGCTCACCATTCCCAACCATTCATCCCATCTCTTTGGAAAGAGATGTAAGCCTACTTATGCTTTTGATTCAGAGTCATCTTCAGTCATTAGATAAATCAAGGGTTTTATTTTTTTTAAAAAAAGAATAAACCACCAGCAAATGTTTAACCAAGTGTCAGTATATGGTTGCATGCAAAGGAACCTCCCCTTGAGTATACTCTTTTCTTTAATGTGGGCACATGACAAGCTGTGGACCTTTCCACCAACACAGTTGGCACTACATAACTGAGGTTAAGTGGCTTCTCCTTTGACATGTAAGATGTCCCTGTGCAAAGAATAAAGCCATTCACTGATTAACAAACTGTGGTACACCTACACAATGGAGTACTACTCAGCAGTGAGAAAAAATTATATCCTAAAAGTTGCAGGCAAATGGATGGATTTGGAGAATATCCTCCTGAGCAAGGTATCACAAACCCTGAAAGTTAAAAAGGGGATTTACTCACTCATTAGTGGACTTTAAACAAAAAGCAAAGCATACCTAAGCTGCAAACCACAACCACTGAACAGCTTGGGATCTGAAGCACCTTAGACTGGCACCTTGGAGCCCATTCCCTCCAGAGAAACACCTGACCCAGTTTTGATGTTGGGGTGAGGAAAGCGGATCTGCCTGGAGTGAATGCTGAACTAAGCCACCTTGGAACTTTGGGACCTCCTGCCCTTGCTGGGGAGGAGATAAAGAGATGGGGAGAAGAGAGAGTGATGGGGAGGGGCAGGAGAGGGAAGGGAGTTTGAACAAGGAAATACATGGATAAAAAAATGATACTTTATTCATAATAAAAAATAATTAAAAAATAAAAAAATTAAAAACAAATTAACCACATATGTCTTCTATAGTAGGAATTCATGACATTGCTTGTCAAATAAATCTCACCTTCAAGGAGGTTGATGTTTTGGAAAGACATTTTGTATTTATTGGGAATTACAAAAACCATTCCTAGAACCTGAGCTTTCACTGAGAGTACAATCAGCCATAGTTCTAAGTGAGCAGCATTTATTGAAAGGAAAAATTTTGAGTCACTCAGGAGTTCAAGATAGCTTTTGGTGTCTGAGAGATGCTGGTCCAGAAGCCTTAGTAAATGATGAAGAAGAACCCTGGAGGAGAAGACAGGGCTCTTCTAAGAGTCTTCCAGGTCTCCTGCTCTCCTGCCTTATCCTTGTACCATATCCTCACAAACACTGTAAGTACATTGTATGATGAAATGGGCCTCCATGTTCTCCAATACCCTATTATTCTTATTACTATTATTATTATTTGCTTTATCTATTTGTTTGCTGTAAAATTTAAAATTATTTCCTGTTTTTGGCTTAAACATTATTTATGATGGGTGATTTTTTTTGGCAAGCATGTTCATAATCAGAAAGCCTCACGGGATGAGAAAAATCTCAAATGATTATTTATAATATGATTTTTTTGATAAATACTAAACTGAACAATTAATGAACTTGAAAAACCACTGGCACCTATAGACATGCCCTGACTTTTCTGACGGGATATCAGGGAGATACAGGAGGCATGGAAACCCTTGATGCTTTCGGTAAATGCCTGGCATTTGATACAAGGCTATTTCTCCAAAGACCTTCCTTCTGTTTCAGTGTGGTAATTGTGGACTCTCTCTAGGGTGACTTTGCCACTTATTCATCTCCTGAATTTCTCTAATGGGTGATAGTGGGAAAGAAAGGAAGACTTTTTTTTTTCTTTTTGGTAAGTTAAAGTAAATAAAAAGTATCTATTTATATAGATTTAAATCCTAGAATAAATCAAAAGCTCTGATTGTGCAGATCAAAAGCCAACTAGTTGGTAAAAGCACACACGGCATTTTTTTCTTTTAAAAATGGGCTGAAGGTTCATAGTTGTGAAACCAGGACATATGGATTGTTAGCTTACCTTCTCTGGTCTGGCATGTTCCTCTTGCTGGCAAAATATTTGGCTTGCACAGAGAAATTTTGATGAGAGGTCTGAGTTTGATTAACTGTGCCTTTATGAATAACATCCTCAGAGAACTCCAGGCTGGGTTCAGACACTTGAATGCAGCAGTCACGAGGTGTGCTGTATAGCAAAGCTGTTCCTTGCAACAAGATTCTGACAAGTTATAACTCTTTATCTATAACAGTCATTACTGTTTGCATGGAGGGCGGGTACCACTAAAGCTTTCATTTTGCTCGCTACTCCACCAGTTTATAGATTTTCTGAGAGGCATCAAATTCAGTTTGATGTACAATTCATTTCCTAATAGGAAGTGGCTGGTCAAACAGACTTGAGATGTTCTTGGCTCATGAAGACAGCTAATCAGAAGGAGAAAACTCCTAATGTTTCCTTCCATGTGATGTATTTCCCGCTGACTCTGTTGTACTGTTCTTAGTGCACTGCCTGTTTGTAGAGGATTCGGATCATGGAGCATCAACCTTGGAACATGTGTGGGCCACACTCATGCAGATTTAGCTACCAGGTGGAGGAATTTTCTCACTTGGTCCATCTGCCAACTGGTAGATATGAGTGAGTGGAAAGTCAAGTGGCAACTTGTGTTGTTTTCCTCCTCGGCAGAGACCACCAGAAGGGAGAAAGCCATTAATCTTTCCTGTGTTAACTGAGAGCCCTAGATGCCAGTATGAAACCATTTATTTCTTTCAGAGTCACACAGCTCATTGAATCTCATGTATTTTTGCTTTGTAATTGCAGCTGGTGTGATCATGTCACAGTATACCATATCAGAATGTCTTTGCCTTTTATTCTTTATGGTTCATAGAGCAAAATCAATTTGGAATAATGAATGATGCAAGTTATAATTAGTTTATGAGTGTCCATTTTCAGAAGAAATTATGGTACGATGTACAGTGTTGGTAATTCCACAAAATTTCCCTTCACTGTCCTAAGAAGACACATGATATTTATGCCATGTTCTGATGCTCAGTCCATTCATCTCAGTGACACTGTGTGTCATATGAATATGTGTTTAGACAAAAAGACAAATTGTCTCATGGATTTTTTGTTTCTAAGTCAGCAGCTTCTCCATGACATTTTCTAGAACACTCATCTTTGTGGAGTTCATACTCCCAGGCAGACAAGCTCATCTGCGGAGCTCATGTGATCTTGTTCTGTGGGAAATGTACCCACTTATCATCACTGTCTAAAGCAAGTGCTGCAGCTGCTCAGATAAGCATCTCTGCTTAGCAACAGCTTTAGGTCTTGGATCTCTCTTACCTTCGCTGGCCACTGGTAGCATTTATTCTTTTAGAAACTCTGACAATGTAGGAATAAACAGAGTTTTCCTCACCTTTGTACTTCTCACCAGAGCAGTAGAGAAAAACCACCAAACTTACTTTTAACTCAAAATACCATACAGGCAAGCTTGTGAGCAAATGGAAGTCAAAATGAAGTCTTCTTCAAAAATGCAAGATGACAAAATATTTACCACCTCAAACTCTGTTCTCTTAAAGACATTTTTGAACATAGATTCAAATAGAGATAACCCAGAAAAAGCAAAGCAATTTTCTCAGGAAAGCAGTGACATCTTGTCCCAGGCATATTAACAAGAATAGAATAGAGGAATAGAATCTGCTTGCAGTGAAGTCCTGAATCTATTTTAGAGGCAGGTAGCCAGTGAGGCAGCAAAGACTGCTCATTTTTTCTGTTCTGTAGGATTGTTCTTAGAGTATGAAGACTAAAGCTTTTGATAATGACACATGTAAAAGACAAAACAGGCAGATCTTCTCAGTGTTCAATGATATTTACATGAGCACAATGTAAGGACTAGGTTTCCAAGCCATACCCTGAAATCATAAAGCACAAAACCTTTCACTTCTTTACTGGAATCTGGGGAGTCAATTGCTAGTTATTACCAAGGAAATTCTCATCCCCTCTTGGAGTTCTTCGTCTCATCAATAAGAGAATTGAAGAACAGGCCCATAGGATAGCACAGAACAATTTTATTTAGAGTTTAAAAGGAAAACTTCAAGAAGGTCAAGCTGTAAATCTTGGCAACTGCTCAGAGGAAGAAGATGGAGAAGAATAGAGAAAGCCATGCCATTTGAGTTAATTTGGTACATAGCAGACAGATAGTCACATGGCAGGCAGAGACACATTAGAGAAATAATAAGGAACCCTAAAGTATTATAGAAAGCACATTTAGACTCTGACCAGCATCCAAAGGAACCTCATGGCTGCCCTGGAGTGACTTTATAGAGCTAGGAGTTCTGGGAAGGCAAAATTCAGTATCTTATTAAAGGGATAGTGACTATTGCTTTAGCATCGCTTAAGGGAGACCTACTTCCCTGGGCAGTGACTATTTGGCCAAATAGTTGATATGCCCAACTGGATTAACTTTCTTTTTTTTTTTTTTGTTTTGGTGTGTCCCCACCAACATCATGTTTTAAATAATTTTTAATTCAAAAAGATTGACTGATGGTAAATAAGATTTTTAGGGTGTGGTGATACATTATATATTTAATAAAACTAGCCTGGAATGTCAGTGGACAGTGCCACCTTTTCCGGCCTTTGTTTGTTTGTTTGTTTGTTTTTCTTTATTTATTTTGTATTTATCAAAAAAACAGAAAAATGAATTTAAAATGCTGAAAAGTTAACAATAACTATAAAGAGGATAAAAATCATAAGCATGACTTATCAAAGGTGATAATGCAAATAAGATTGCTACACATATATTTATTTTGTGTTCAGCTTTTTTTGCTTTATGACCAATTATGTGGTCGATTTTGGAGAAAGTTCCATGAGGAGCTGAGAAATATGTATATTCCTTTGCCTTTGGGTGGAAGGTTCTGTAGATATCTATGAAATCCATTTGCATCATAACCTCTTTTAGACTCCTTATTTCTCTGTTGAGGCTCTGTCTGGTTGATCTACCCAGGGTTGAAAGTGGGGTATTGAAGTCTCCCACTATTAGGGTGTAAGAATTGATGTGGGATTCAAGCTTTAGTAGAGTTTCTTTTACATATGTAGGTGTCCCTATATTAGGGGCATAAATATTTAAGATTGAAATCTCCTTTTGACCAATTTTTCCTGTGATGAGTAAGTAGTGACCATCTTGGTTCCTTTTAATTGCTTTTAGCTTAAGTCTACTTTGTTAGATATTAGGATTGCAACCCCTGCTTGTTTCTTAGGACCATTTGACTGGAAAATCTTTTCCCAACCTTTTATTCTAAGCCTTTGTCTGTCTTTGCAGTTGAGGTGTGTTTCTTGTAGGCAACAGAAGGATGGCTTCTGTTGTTGTATCCATTTTGTTAGTGTGTGATGTTTTATAGGAGAGTTGAGACCATTAATATTAAGGGAAATTAGTGACCATTGATTCATATTTCCTGCCATTTTTGGTGGCAACTTGTTTGTATTTCCTTTCTCTAGGCTATTCTTCTGTAGACTTATTGATTGTTTGTGATTTCGTGGGTGTATCTGGGGTCCTTAGGTTGGAGTTTTCCCTCTAAAACTCTCTGTAGTGCTGGATTGGTAGATAGATATTCTTTCAGTCTGACTTTGTCCTGAAATACCTTGTTTACTCCATCTATGGTGATTGATAATTTTGCAGGGTATAGTATTCTAGGTTGGCAGCCATGCTGTTTTAGCGTCTGTATAACTTCTGACCAAGCTCTTCTAGCTTTCATCGTTTCCATTGAATAGTCAGGCGTTATTCTGATGGGTCTGCCTTTATATGTGAGTTGGCCCTTTTCTTTTGCAGCTCTTAAAATTTTTCTTTGTTCTATATGTTTTGTGGCTTGATTATAATGTGGCGCGCTGACTTTTTTTTGGGATCATATCTATTTGGTGTTCTGTAAGCTTCTTGTATCTTATAGGCATTTCCTTCTTCAGGTTAGGAAAGTTTTCTTCTATGATTTTATTGAAAACATTATCTGTGCCTTTGAGCTGGTATTCTTCTCCTTCTTCTATTCCTATTATTCTCAAATTAGGTCTTTTCATGGTGTCCCAGATTTCCTGAACATTTTGAGTTATGGCTTTTTTAGTTTTACTATTTTCTTTGACTGATAT
>PVIH01005128.1:0-44308 GCA_004025045.1 Sigmodon hispidus | reverse complement strand
AGTTCCTGGCATGTTTCTTTCACAGATTTGTTCATCTCTTCCAATTTTTTGTTTGTATTTTCTTCTATTTCTTTAAGGCTTTTTTTCATATCTTCTTTGAGAGCTTTGATGATCATCAAAAAGAAATTTTTGGTGTTGCTTCCTTCTGTTTCCTCTTCATTGCTCAGTTCAGGTCTTGTATTTGTAAGATCGCCACTCTCTTCTGGAATTACCATGTTGTTCTTTGCATTATTATGTAATTTTTTGCACTGACGTTTGTCCATGGCTTCAGTGGTTCATGATTAGATGGCTCCTGGTCAGTTGTGGCACTCGGGTTTGTGTGTCTCCTGTCACCTCTCTGGGCAAGGTCTGAATCTGTCCTTCAGAGACCCCTGTAGTTATCAGTTCCCTCAGTTCAATGTGGCCGTGGGTAGCCATGCAGATTCCCTCAGCAGGAGCTGTGGGTATGGTGACAGGCAGAGTTTATCTGCCCCCGCTCCAGAGTGCGCTGGGACTCTGCAGACAGCACTTGGTCCCGGAAGCGGAATCGAAACCGATGGGAGCCCAAGTCTCTCTCCCTGGCTGGGATATAGGTGCTTGGGCCTGGTGACCCCTCCTCACCTCTGGGTGGGGTCTGAGTCTGTCCTTTCCGGACTCCTGTAGTTTTCTGTTCGCTCAGTTTGAGGTGGTGGTGGGTAGCCGTGCAAATTCCCTCAGCTGGAGCTGTGGGTATGGTGACAGGCAGAGTTTATCTGCCCCTGCTGCAGAATGCGCTGGGACTCTGCAGACAGCACTTGGTCCCGGAAGCGGAACCGGACCTGGATTAACTTTTAAGGGGTGGGGAGTAGACCTAGATTCCATTCTTTAATATTTCTTGAATGGAATATGAATCTCTTTGTCTGAAAAGAAGGGAAGCAGCACAGAAGTAAGAATTAACTGGGAGCCTAATATTATTTTACAAACAGGAAGTTGAGATGCTGTCTTAATCAAATCAGTAAATCTAGTATTCTATTTAAGGATTACAACTTGACCAGCAGAGGCTCTCTGGTCAATGTTGCTACTGTCTCAGGATTGGGTAATACTTTCCTAAGTAGTCCTAGTTATAATCAGCAGAAGTCACCTTGGGCTCACTTAAGAAGAAAAGGTAGATGCTTTGGAGGACTAAAGCATCAGAGGCTTTGTAGCCATGGTTAGTTCTGAAACCTGCATCATGCAGTTACTCTATAATCACTGACTTTACTACTGACCACAAGGCAGGCTTATTATACCATGTACGCAGTGTACTGAGAAGCCACTGCTGCTTCATGATCATGGTCAGATGACTAAAGATGTGTATCTGGGTTTTCATCACTATTTACTAATTTCATATCTAGGGCAACAGATCAGCAAGAGGGCTGAATTCATGTGTGTGGGCCCTGAGACAAAAAGCTGAGATGGTTGCAATTTTCAATGATTTTAAAGAAAAAAGCTGTTTTTTCTTCTTTCTTCAAAATGTGGGAAATTAAGGATGAAGAGATAGATGTCTCAGAGGTTAGGAGCACTGACTGCTCTTCCAGAGAACCTAGGTTCCAGTGCTAGCACATGGTGTTTCATGACACTCTGTGATAGTTTAAAACTATACTTCCCGTCTTGCCTTGCGGCCAGAGGGCGGGGCTAAGGGAGGAAATGCTATGCAATCATTTCTGAATAGAGTGCAGCCATCTTTCCCTATAGGCGTTCTCTCATCAATTTGCATGGGTATGGGAAGTAAGACTCAGCGTGTACTCATGGTCCCACCTGTCTAAGGTCAGGCACTTCTTTCTCATTCTGCCTTTCTGTGTCTGTAAGATGCCTCAGAAACCTAAAAACAACTATGCAGGTGTCCTTGGAGGCCAGAAGAGGTCATACAATTCCTTGGACCAGGAGTTATAAGCAGTTGTGAGCTGCTCAGCATTGTTGCTGAAAATGAACTTAGGTTTCCTGGAAGAGCAACCAATGGTCTTTGTCACTGAGGTTGTCCGAGTTCCCTATTTTTCCATAATTAACTTGTACATTTAAACAGTTTAATCTTATATATATAAGATTATATATATAATCTTATTGGTGTTTGGTTGGTATGTATGTCTGTACACCAGAAGAGGGCATCAAATACTCTGAAATGGGAATTTCAGATGTTTGAAATTTGACATGTGGGTCCTGGGAATTGAAACAGGTACCCTGGAAGAATGAAACCATTAAGACATCTCTCCAACAAGACTTTTAGAGTTTTAGTATTAAATAATCTAAACATGTGGGCATTTTAATGGATCTGCAGATATTTATTGAATGGATCCATTTTATAGATGGTGTAACCTATGAAAGTCAAGGAGTTTAAGTGACAGTGAAAGAAGTAAGGAGATTATGGAAAAAGCTCTTAAAAAATCCACGTACTTCAAATGGGGTATAAGAAATATTAAATCTGAGTCATATTTGGAAGCACTCTGAACCAAAATAAATCTAAAGGAATATGAGTCATGCAGAAGAGCCAACATGTATGCTTTGATCTGAAAAATAGGACCTGGGTTGGGTAGGTCAGGAGAGGACAAGGGTGATGGGGGACCTTCTCATCTCAGGGAATCCATGTGTTCTAAGCATTCATGAAACAAATACATTGGGTCCAGATAGTCTCACTGGTTACATCATCCAGTGCAACTGCAGGTGTGTGTGTGTGTGTGTGTGTGTGTGTGTATGTGTGTGTGTGTGTATCTATGTATATGTGTGCACATACAGGAGAGGTAGGTAGCAGAAATGGTAAGGTACATAGGAACAATGAAAACCTGCTCTCCTCTTTAATTGTACCTTTCAGGGGGAAATATCAAAGACAGTGAGAATTTGTAGCACTGATTATGGAACACAAATATGGGAAACCTGTCTTCTGTTTTAGAACAACAACAACAACAATGATAACAACAAAATGTCAGAGCTGTTAGAACAGGAATGCTCTATTTCTTGGCCCAAAGTGCAGAGCCATCTGGGGCAATCTTGGTCCAAGTCAAATGGCTGGGCTGGGCTGGGAGTAGCAGCTGAGGTCATCCTGACTCTCACTGAGGCATGAGTCTGGGAGGAAGGACCACAGGGGACCTATGTCTAGTACCCCTTGTGAGGGTGACAGCCTAGAGAGGGATGGCTTGATCAATGCCTAATCAGATGCTCTAATCGCCAGTTCTCTTATCACTTCAGGGGCGTGTCTTTTGAAGCTTACGAGGACCTTAACAAATAGCTCTGAATGATTTCATTTCAAAATTTCAGATAAACATGATTTGACGTCATTCTGTGAGGCTTCAGTAATTACAGCTTCAGTAATTACTGTTACACTCGAGAGCAAGCGTCACTTCACATTCTAACCACTCAGCACTGGAAGTCAAGAAAACATCTCAAACAAGCTACTTGACATCTCTGAACTCAGAATTGATTGGTGATGGCATGGATTTCTTCTTCTCATCAAAAATCCTAATGATTCCATATCTAAATTCAGTAAATCCATTTTACTTCCTAGACATTACTTGTATCTTTAAGCTTCTGTCACTTTTTCCACCAGGAAAACCTTCCAATTGAATACACAGATCAGCCTAAGATAAAAATATGTAGGTGTATAGTGTGTGTGTGTGTGCATATCACACTTTAGTGACTTAGAAAAAAATAAAGCCCCAGTCACATCACACAACGTGTTCTCTCAGAACTCTTAAGGCTGAGGCAGAAGAATCATAACTTGGAGACTATTCTGGTCTTCACCTTATCCCAAAACAAACATAGGACAGCAATAACATCAAAATCTATCAATAATTAATCACTCTTCACAACTATTCATAAGAACCCAAAATAAAACAACTCAAAAATCTACTAAAGGGTGCATAAACTGACTTCAGTGAGTTAATAAGTAACTATATGTGAATGGTGTAAGCTGTGAGGGTGACTGGGCCATCCATTCTAAGTGGAAAAGCCTAGTTACAACAGAACACACGATGTATGATGTTGTGTGCATGCAAAGTATCAAGAATAAGCACTTCATATGTATGGAAAGTAAATTATTTACTTGCTTGTATAGAAAAGGACAAAAAGCTATTTTCCTCTTCTCCTTAAGTTTTGTGATGAGAGGCATTTGGAAATGCAAGAGAAAATAGCATATAGACTTACTTAATGCATGTTGCAGGAGACAGAGGAGTCTTTATGAGAAGATAAACCATGAGGAAAGGGCAGCCTGAGTGCTTCTGTTATTATAATTGATAAAGAGTGGACTCATGAGGAAAAGAATGTTATGGAAACCTGCCAAAGCCTGCCTATCCAGGGTCTTCTGGAGAAAAGGATGCCAAGTAGGCTCCTCCTGGGTGGAGGTCCTGTGACCAGATATAGGGCAAGATCAGGGAGCCCTTCCTGGAAGATGCCCCTGGGATCCTGGATGGAAGCCTGTGTTGGATAATTTTTTGTAAACTTGACGTGAGCTAGAGTCATCTGGGAAGAGGAACCCAGCTGAGGAATCACGGCCATCAGATTGGCCTATTGGCATGTCAATGGGGGCATTTCCTTAATTAATTATTGATGTAAGAGGCCTTAGCCAACTGTGAGAAATGCTATCCCTGAGCAGGTGGTCCTGTGAGATATAACAAAGAAAACCGAACAAGCCACTGAGAACAAGCCAGTAAACAGTGTTCTCTGCTTATGTTATTACCTCCAGGTTCCTGCCTTAAATTATTGCCTTGGCTTCCTTCACTGATGGACTGTAAACAGAGATAAGACAAACTCTTTCCTTGACAAGTTTTGTCACAGAAAGACAACTAGGATGAGCTTATGTGATAGGGCGAAGTCAGAACCCTGCCTGTATCAACCATGATGTTCACTATACCAAGGTGCCATCTTATGTCCTAAACTTTCTCAATAAGACCTGAGGAATGTGGAGGCTTGGGGGTGGGGGTGAGGCTTGGGTTCCAATGAAAAGTGACTGCTAATGTGTACACAGGGCCAGTGGACTTGACGACAGCATTCTTAGGTAGATCATGGTGCTTGTGGGTATTTAACTGTAAATATATTCAAATTCACTGAACTGAGCAATTTTGGTGAATAAACTGTATTTCTCTCAAATGACATTTTAGCACTATTGCTTTAAAAATCTCCAGTCTTCTTATGAAATGTTGGTTGTGAGGAAGGGAAGTTTGTATAGCAACCTCAGTGAGTAGAGTTAGACTGGCCCCTTGAGGTCTGTCAGCATCTCATTCAGCAGCATTTTGTGAATACTGAAGGAGCTTTGACTGGTAGAATTGATCTTTGGAGTCAAGTCCTGCTAGAGTGTGACCCTGGGGGCCACCTGCTTCCAGAGGCACCACTTGGCTTCATAGAGATTACAGCTGGATAAGTGAGCTTCCAGTTTCTTGACCCTGTGGGCCTAAGTCCTTTGCTTCAGTGGCACCTCTGTCATTGCTTTGCCTGTACATCAGATATGAACACCCCTATAGAATGGAGCTCATGTCCTTCAATAAAGTATGAAAAGGAGACCATTCCTCCAGTGTGTGGCCCTCTTCTGGAATGGGAGTGCCCAGCACCACATCATTGGGGTGCTATGGGGGCCTTCTGCTTGCACTGCAGAATATTGGAAGTCTTCATTTAGTTATTCTGTTAACCAGTCTCTTGTTTGGTTAACATTAGCATAGTGAGGACAAGTTTTCTGGGGAAGGAAAGTCTATACACCATTATGAGCAAGGTAGAATGGGGTACTTCTTGGTGTGAGGATCAGTCTGCTTTCCATTACAGCGGCAGTACATCCACTAGAAAGAGGAAAGGCTTGCTTTGGCTCATACTTCTGGAAGTTTGGGTTGATGACCGACAGGCTTATGTTTTGGGGTCTGTGGTAAGGCAGCTGATCAAACAAAAGGCACAGAAAAGCTAGGCATCTCTTGGCTGGGGCATTAAGAGGAAGAGGAAAGAACTAAGAGCATTCCTCATGCCACCCTTATTACCTCCCACTATGCATGCTTTCTTCTTAAAGCTTTTATTCACTCCTATCATGCCAGTCTAGAACTGGCCTTTCACACAATGGCCTTGGAAGTACATTTAGGATTTGAAGTACAGTATATCTTTAGACAAAACTATTATTTGAATAATTAAATGATTCTATACAAAGACAGAAGTGTCTTATAAATACTAGTGATGGAGTAGGAAATTCCAGATAACAGGATACTATGCAAACTTTACCCAGGAGCAGAGTATGAAGCCTAAGGAAGCTACTACTCTCTACAATTTATTTAACCTTAGGAAAATGAGCTTCATAACCATGAGTTTCTGGCCAGATTGACAGTATTAGGTGTGTGCTCCCCACTGTGGAGCAGCCTTAAGTTCAAGCATAAAGCAGTAGGTTACCCCATAACATTCATGCCACTATAACACTCATGAACAAACATTACCACATTTGTCATTATTGTACCTTATAGGGTTCACCACTAAGTCAGACTGTTGGTGAGTTTTTACCTTCACTAACCTGCACAACACCTTCTGATACTAAATTAGCCAGCAGGGTGGAGCTCATGACCTAGAGGACAAACCTAATACTACTATTTTGCTAAATGAACATAGAATCAAATTTTCCTCTAAAGTCCTATCTCTCTGTCCCTACTTTAGTGCAGCTCTCACACCTCATTGGAGAAGCTTTGCTTTGCAGTGGACAGTGATTTACTTGGAAACTCCCAACTGGTCAAAGTTCAGGGAATAAGTTGAGAAATGCTTAGCCACAATCAAGACATCTCTGTCATAACTTCTTCTCTTAAGATGCAGAGACCATTTTGGAAGATGAGGTGAGAAGATTTTAAAAGCTAAAAGCCACAAAGTGCCAAAGAAAAACCATGACTTCTGGACATGAGGACTACTACACTCACAAACCTGCAGCAGCTGTGGTTGCCCAATAAGACCTATACCAGATCAAGTCAGTCAACCTTTTCTGACATAGAGAGGTGAGGAGATCATGGGTTCCCACACTAATGGAGGAGTTATGGATATTTGATGGCTTCCAGGAAAGGGTGAGTCTGTCTTCTTTAAGGGCATGGTCCCTGGTAGGATTGCTCCAGTGGATGGTCCCACCATCATGAGTACATGGGCAGCAGAAACTACACTTGGTAGGTCTAATGTGACACTGCCAATAAGGAGGCACAAACAAAAGTATACTTACCAAAGATAGGGACCAACATCCAATTTGGTGTAACAATGAGTTTTATTGGGATTATTTAGAGTAATATGGGTGAGGGATTACTTACAAGAGCAGAAATAATACAAAGACATCTGCATCATCAAAGTTCATCCTAGCATGTGACAGTGCATGAAAACTAGAACCTTAGAACTCACTAAACAACTTGCCGGCAGCTCAGCAGGTTGAAGAGTTTCTTTTTCAGACAGATCAGCTAATCTGAGCCTCTCCCAGACAGCTTGTCTAGTCTCAGTCACTCAGGTGCCTTGGCTAGTCTAAGAGTGTGACTCAGCAGTCCTTACCACTTCCATAAGGGAAGAGAGGGGCCTTGTGAATCTGATCAGATTCAGGGACTTCCTGAAGCTTTTGAGTTGTTTACTTCTTGATCATAAGGAGGAGGAAATAGCATATAGCTGTAAACTCAGCCACCTTCATTCATTCAGAGCAAACTCTGACTACAGCCTTTCTTGCTACCAGGACAAGACCAGTAGGCTCAAGTTCAACACCAGCACTACTCCATGCTTCCATCAGGTTAGAACTCCACCCAAATCCCAGAGCAGCTGGGTTGCAAGAAGACTATTTTTGTTTGTGTATTTAGTTTGTTTTGTTTATTTTTGTTTGCCTTCCTGGCCCCTTCCTGGTCTGCCTTCATCTTTCTTCATTTTGTTTTTTGAAACAGGAGTTCACTATGCAACACAGGCAGACCTTAAATAAATGTTCCTCCTGCTTCAGCCTCCAGAGTGCTGAGCTAACAGGTGTGTGCAAATACCTGGCATACTTTTTGTTTGTCAAATTTTCACTAGAGAAAGTCTCAGATGCCTTTTTTATTTATACTAGATGCCTCATAGATGTGGTTTGTGCTCTGTTTTATTGAGTTTTTATAACTGTTCATGTTTGAAGCTGTTCTGGATGCAGATCTCAGAGGAAACTGAAAGAGAAGTGCTCTGAAATGTTGGATTATATGGACCATCTGTTCCTATTGGAGATTTTTAGAGGGTCTTTCTCAATCAAAACTTATTTTTTTAATCCTGTAATGAATTCACAGCCTCTCATTTTCTGTGGAAATGAAAACAAAATATCTCCTCTAAAGTAACATATCTTTTGACTTAAATTTTAAAGTCAGGATATTTTCAAAATAAGTAGATTGGTTTAATCTAGCAGCATGTATATCAAATGTCTCTTAGCAGCTGTTGCTTATTCCTCTGCAGTCAACAAAACTCAAAGACAATACAATAATTTATAGTATACAGACTCTTTGTGTATATTCTATCTTTACATAACTTTTTCATTACTCTATTTTTAAAAGAATTTTATCCTCTTTTTCTCTCCTAAGCCTATGCATATTTTTAAACACATTGTAACCCATTTAGAGGATTTTTTTTGGTCTGACTCTGTCTTTATATCTCTATCTTTTTCGACCACATAAGCTTCTAATCTGCTAAACAGCTAGGATTAAAGCCTAGGCTATGTCAGTTGGCTCCACCCAGTTCCTTGGTCTATGAGAGGCTAGCTTCATGGCAGAAGTATTGGCAAGAGCCATGTTTACCACCCAAACCCTGGAAAATTTAGGGTCCACGCTGCCACCATGTAGAGTACCAACTTCCCACTGCTCATAAACACCTGTTTATGTGTTTGGCAACAGAACCTCTTAAAAAAGTCCTGTGGGTTTTTGCCATTAATGCTGAGTCAAGAAACCTCTCTTGAAGGATCTGTGTCCAAGGTTTAGACCCTAACTAAGTACCACATCCACTTAGTTCCAAATGATCACACAAAAACTTAAATTAATTAAAAATAATTTGGCCAATGTCTCATGCTTATTACTTGCTAAACCTTATACTTGAAGTCAACCCATCTTTCTATTCATGTTTAGCCACATGGCAAGGTACCTATTTGCTCAGTGAAGCATTCTCACCCTGCTTCTTCTGAGTCTCCTGGTCTTCTGCTTGTCAGGATTCCTTTAGTCTGGTTGCTCTGCCTCTACTTACTGTCTAGCTACTTGACCAATCAGCATTTTATTAAATCAATAGAAGCGATAAATATTTATAGTGTACAAGAGTAGAGTTCCACAGCATGTTCCTCTTTTTGACTCTAGCAAACAGAACCCTCCGGAGAAAATGCTGCTACCAAGAAGCCATGATTGACCATGTTCATTACTATCTAGAGTCCATTTTTAAGCTTTCTCAGGCTTTATGTGGATGTATGTGGCCCATGTTTGGTACCATTTGTAGCTAGAAATCTCTGTCTCACCAGAATCCCTCAAATAACCAGCGACCACTCCCCAAATAATTGACTTGGAGGCTTAATATTACTTATAAATGTTTGGCCAGTATCTAAGCTTATTTCTAACTTGCTCTTATGCTTAAGTTAACCTATACTTCTGACCTATTCTTAGTCATGTGGCTTGGACCTTTTCTCAGTTCAGCATTCTTATCCTCTGCATCTTCTGTGTCTGGCTGGCAACTTCTTCTCTGCCTTTCTTCTTCCCAGAATTCTCCTAGTCTGGTTGCTCTTCTTCTACTTCCTGCCTGTCCACTAACCAATCAGCATTTTACTATACCAATATGAGTAACAAATCTTTATAATGTACAAGAGCATTATCCTCCAGAATTTTCATACAGCATGTTCTACTCAACATTCTGACAGAGGAGAAACCACCAATCGTACAGACCTTTCTTAAGAGAAGGATTTCTTAAGATAAAACAGCTTTGAGTATCAGCCCATGAAAGCAGAAGCAGCTACAAAATTGGTCCTTTTTAGTGTAGATTCGAGTTTTACACACTAGAAGATGTCTTCCAATTCCAAAAAGGATTTTCAAATAAAAAGTTGTGGTATCCACGGTTATTTTCAGTTCCTACGTAATCAACCTGGAACAGTTCATCCCTGGCCTAGCCCCTCCCTCTTCCTTCCTTCCTTCCTCCCTGCCCCTCTCTCTTTCTTTCTTTCCTTCTTTTTTCTTTTTCCTTTCCCCACCCTTCTCTTGTCCTTGCTTCCTTTCTCCCTTCATCTTCTCTATCTATCTATACATCATCTTCTATCTATTATTTATCATCTACCCACCTACCATCTATTAGAATCATCTATTTTATCTATCATTTTATCTTTACACCTATAAATTATCTGTTCCTTGATCTATTCACTCACTCACTCGCTTGCTTGCTTGCTGTGGTTTTGAGCCCTGGACAACCTAGACAACCATTCTACCAGACCTTAGTTGCTGTTGTCTTGTCTATTTTCTTAGACAGGATTTCACCATGTCACCCAGGCTCACCTTGCCTTGCAGTTGCAATTATTCTGTCTCAGCCTTTTATGTGCTGGGTTACGGTCATATGCCACCATATCTAGCGTTCCCTGACTTTGGAGGTTCAGTCTACCTTATTCAGCAGCCTTTTAAGAGCCATGGTGATATCTTTACTGAAGGTTTGAGGCCTGTGGGACAAAGTGTTCTGTCCTTCTTTGCACCCTCTTTATTTCCTATACTCCCTATCCCTACCTCACAGTTGGCTCCAATGTCCACATAGATGGTCAATTTGGGGACTAGATATAGGCAGAGAGCAACATGGGACAGAAGTAAGGAATGGAGTAGGGAGAGAGTCACAGGAAAGAAGGAGGAACAAAGAAATATGAACATTTTACAAATATGTATACATAATTAACTAGTATGTAAGAAATGCCATTTCTTCCAATAAAGATAAAGGGAGGCTACCTGTCGAACCAGTCATGACCCTAACAGAATGCTAACACCCAGGGTTGGCATGGCTCTAGCAAAAGAAGCAAAAAAATTCACTGCTTGAAGAGGTGACTTTCTACCTCTATCCACAGGGGTTGGAAATACATGACAAAAGTCATGTGAAGTAATAACAGCCAGAAATATTAAGAATTCATTTTCCAACATAGTTAGAGAACACAAATGAACAGTGTACTTGAGGGTTCATTTGATATTTTATGACATTGAAACCCATCTACCTTCTAGGCCAGACATGTCTTTGTAATATCTGAAGAACATTTGGCTATAACAAGTAGAGGAAACCACATCAGACAATGAGATAAGACACTCTTAGGGACTAAATTAATACCTGTTCCCATAACCATTTATGATATTCTAAACTTAGCAATTGCTGAAAATACACAGAAACTGCATTTGCATGGGCTAGAACACTCTGACTGCAGTTGGAACATTCATGAGAATGCTGTCCTAGAGTGTCCTGGCATATGACAGGTGTCAATGTGCCTTAACTTTTTTTAAGTGTGCAACCTCCTGGAAAAGGATGTTATTTGTTTGAACTGTGAGTTCAAACTGTGGAGCTACTACTCACACTGTGATTAAAGTGAAGCAGAGTGCTCATCAGCTTATACCATTGAGAATCACAAATGTCTCCAAACCCTCAAGCAACATGTCTGTCCCCCCCTCCCTGCCCACTTCTGACTCCATTTCTCTGTCTGTTAATGTTGTGCTCGTCATCACAGGACCAACCTCTGCTAACAGGCCCAAATGTATATCTACTAGTCATATAACCTGTGAAGTCCTGGCTCTTCTGAATCCTTGGTCTGGCTGTTCATTGTTTGGTCATGCCCACATTTATCCAGTGGGTATGGGTCAGACTAGCCAGCATTGGGTTGAGAAACTAAACCTGGAGTAAAAAACTTATGAAAGACATGTCACAAATCACCAAGAAAGGTGTTAACCCCACAAAGAGAACATGACATCAGCCCAGAGTTTAGGGAGGAAGGGTTCCCCCAGTGGTTATCTGATGGTGACTAATAAGAGATTCTGCCTGAATCACAAGCCACTGTAGGCAAACACTAAGGATTATCTCGTCGATTGTTTATTGAATGTTCCCTTTGAAGCAGTGTTTACATCATAGCTCAGGGTAGCTTCTAACTCTGCTGTCCTCCTCTCTCTTCCTCCAGTCTTTTTCCATCTCTCTCTGTGTGTGTGTGTGTGTGTGTGTGTGTGTGTGTGTTCACGTGTGTGCATGCCTATACATAAATATTTGCATAGAGGCCCAAGGTTAATTCCAGAAATCATCTTTGATATTCTTTATACATTATTCATTGAGCCAGAGTCTCTCAATCAAACCCAGAGCTTTGCAGTATGACTATTCTCCCTAGCCAGCTTGCTCTGGGGATCCCCTGTCTCCTCTTTCCAGAGCTGAAATTACAAACAGCCACCACACCCACCTGACATATTGTGTGGGTTCTTGGGATCTTAACTCTGTTCCTCACACTGGCCTTGATGCTGAAGCATCTCCCCAGCTCCTACCTCAACCACTTTAGTTAGCACTGGCATCACAGGTGCTGCTGGCCCCAAAACCCTCTGGCCCAAAAAGTATTTCTACCCACACATCTGTTTAGCTTTGGACTGACGCTACTCATGCTATTAATCACTGTGGCCAAGGATTATTTTTTCAAAATATCTGATGCAATCCTCCTAATGCTATTGTTAATAACTTCCCTTGCCTCAAGCCCCTTGAACTTGCCCACAGTTCACTATGACACATGTAACTGTACTGCAGCACTGTGTGCTACCCAAGCCAATGCCAGTATCTTCAGAAAATCTGTTAGAGTAACAAATCATCATAGCTAAGCCCATGATCAAAACTTGTGGGGGAAATAAGGGAAATAGAAGGTCTGGGAAGCAAGTACGACCACTGTAGATCTGGTTCCTTACGTTACCTTCTGAGAACCTGGTGCATTATCATTCCTATCTGCAAAGTGGAGACTCTTGTGTTTATGCTCCTGTTTAAAGATGGCCAGGAGCCGGCAGAAGGGTCCTCACGCCCCATGTTGTAGGTGGTGTAACTGACACAGGTGTGCAAACCAAATTCTGGCTCTTCATTCTGCCCTACAGCGCTGTTATGAGCTGGTGAGAATGTAAATATCCTTTCAAGTATTATCATCCTCACCACCTGCTTGTTGAGCAATAGGCAACAACAGAAATATCACAGTGGAGTCACAGAGGGCAGGAGATGCCCACAGCAGCCTGTTTGGATAAACTGTTTAAGATGATAACACATGTCTACATGAGCACATGCAAATGAAATCACAAAATCATCTTTCAGCAAAGAGACAGCCACTTGTGTGGATCCAGCTAGCTGCTAAGCTGACTTAACTGATTTCATATACAAAAACCATGCCCTGCATACAGCATGCTCAAGGCAATACTTTTTAAAGAAATCTTTTTTGGAACATAACATTATTCTATGAGGTATTTTTTTGATGGTGTAATGAGCCAATTTTGGGGGAGATGAAAGCAGAGGGGATGACAAGCCTGGCTCTGGGGGACCTCATTCTTTTAGATTTCCATCATCTCCATCATGACATTCCTTTTGTTAACCTCAAGAGATTACGTGCAGCCCAGCTTGGGGGTGGATTTTTGCTTCACTGCATAATGACCCTTTTGTATCATAGCTGTCTCGTTCCATTCTACTGCCCACGATGATGATTTCATGTCTTCCTGAGCCCTAACCTCAGCAACCCGAGCCTGGTGCAGGGAAAAGCGTGCCCTCTTCCGCCATTGACTAACTCAGGGTCTGCTCACTCACTCCTCACTCACTCCTCATGCACTACTCACTACTCAGTCACCAGCCCACCCACTCACTCACCCTCTTGCTTACATACTTATTTGTATACTCATTTACTCATTCCCTTACTCTTTTGTTCATTCACTCACTAATTTGCTCAATCATACATTCAACCACACATCATTCACTCACTCATTCACATTGTTCATTTTTTAAAAGAGCAACGTTAGCTATACTGTGATCATGGGCAATGATTGTCATCTCTACACTTCAGGACAATGGAGACACACAAAGTCTTATATTAGTTACAAACTGTTCAGCCTATGGCTCAGGCATTTTGTTAGCTAGCTCTTGCATCTTAAATCAACCTATTTTTATTAATTTATGTTGTTCCAGGTGGCTTGTGCCTTACCTGTACTTTTACATCTTGCTCTCTAGGCAGCAGCATGCAGTGTCTCTCTCTGACTCCAGTCTCCTTCCTCATTATCTATGCTTGGATTTTTTGCCTGTCTATAAGCTGCTTTGCCATAGAACAAAACAATTCCTTTGTTATCTAATGGTAATTCACAGCATACAGAAAGACATCCCATGTTGGGTGCCAGATAAAGTAGGTGTTATTTACTAGCAATTGATATATGAAAGGATTAATATTTATTTAGGGTTTGTATGAAACACTCATTGATAACAAAGACCGAAACTTAGGAAAATTCCTGGAGAGTTGGTCTGGTCCATGTGGCAATGGCAGTGGTTCAGATCCTCTCACCAAGAGTGTGGGGAGCAAACAGGAAGGAAGAACGACATACACCAGGTCTTAGACTGGCTTGGTCACACCCCATACATGGGTCCTCAAGACCTAAAGACCACACCTGTAGGTCAAAGCAAATAACGCCTGATTTTCATTACATCGTAGAGCAAGTGTTCATTCATTTTCAGGGACTTGAAAACCAGCACAGATGCCTATATCTGAATGTATCACACAACAGCATGGCTGTTGTTGTTCCCCATGCAAGAAGCAGGAGAGTAACTGAAGGATTAAGGATTTAGACTGAAGGAAAAACTCATTCAAAGAGAGTCTTGGTAGAGCAGGCAGAGAGCATTGTTCTACAGTGTCCTGGACATCAGCTTAGATCTCTGCCTGTAGAAAGCCTAAGAATTCTGGTGCTTCCCCAAGATGTCTTTATTCTGTAAGGGTGTTTGCTGTTGCTCCTGTTTATCTCTGGAAGTGATGATCCTCACCTCATCCCTGCCCATGTAGTTTCTCTCCAAGGACCATCCCTTCCGAACAATACTGACAAGAGATGTTAATTAGTGGTGATTGGAATAGAGCCACTCGGGTGCATGTTGAAAGGCTGCAGAGAAACTCCACAGTTAATTTAAACTGAGGCTTAGCCACTCTTGCTTTCTAGATATAACTTGTCTCTAGCCAGCCATGACTTTGCCATCTTCTGTTTTCTCATCTGTTTGTCCCCAAGTAACTGACACTCAACTTCTTGGACAGAGTTTGGTTTTCCCATTGTTAAGAGTGTCTAGTTCATGCCCCCAGGACCAAACTTTCCCTTCTTCCAACATTTAATAAGGTTATTTTCCTAAAAATGACCATCCTTTCCCTAAGATGAACTCTGGAATCATTTGCTGTTCTTGCAGGAGGAATGGAATTTAGTCTATTATATTTTGTGGTTAGGTGGTTATTTTTTTGGTTTATAACTTCATAGCTTAAAGTTTAGGAAAATGTTATGATGCCCCCAGTTTGTTTCAAAGATAGGATAGGCACTAAGCCAGCTTATTTAAATCTTACACTGGTTTTTGCCTTATCTTAGTATATTTGCTTTTTTTTAAACATGATTATGTCTGTGTGATCTCCTTCCTGTCCTTTTGAAAGTAATTTCCATAGGGATGACAGACGGTCTCCTGATCTCGGCCTCAGACTTCCCACTAGTTGCATCCCTTAAGAATAGCTTTGTACCTTACCTAGTTCATCACCTTGAGCTCTCCTTTCCTGTTGGCTTATGGCCACTTTACCTACCTTCTTACTCAGCCCCAATGCCACACAATACTCACATATCTTTGTTATCTGCACAGACTCCCTTGCTTTTGCAGGCATTTTAGAGACATACTCTGTCTTTTGCCTTGTGTCCTTTTGGCTCCTAGTACAAAATGCTCCTTGGTCACTGTTTGCTGTATTAAGGAGAGCATGAACTTTAGTTGTTGGAAATATATTTAAACCATCTGGTTTTAGCTTGTGCAAGAATCTAATTTGATATGAACAGATTCTTCACAAGTCATGGCTGGATGCAGGGAGCATTTGGTTACTATGTTAGGGTTTTCCAGAAAGTGTGTATATGTGTGTGTGTGTGTGTGTGTGTGTGTGTGTAGAGAGAGAGAGAGAGAGAGAGAGAGAGAGAGAGAGAGAGAGAGAGAGAGAAAGAGAGAAGAGAGAGACGAGAGATTGTTAGTTTATCTGGGGACCTGATGCACACATGCACACACTTTGGGAGACGGTGTCCTATCTGAAGCTGAAGAAAGTTGATGGTGTTGCTTGTTTAAGTGGAAAGACCTAAAAAGTGAGGAAGACCTGGAGTGACTAGCTGTAAGAAACTGAAGGCCACCAGAGTGGGCAGTGTGCTGGCCTTCTACCTATTTGCCTTATAAGCCCTGCTGGCATCCAGCAGATCCTTCCCACCAAGGGAAAAGCCCCTCACAGACTCATTCAGACCTAGTTTTCTGCCATCACCACTAAGGATGAAATAAGAATGAGACACGGAGGGGACATGGCGGGGCACAAACTGGTGTTCAGATTAATCATGGCAGATACAGATTTGTTTTCTTCTGTCTTGTTGAGATCTCACTGTGCAGCCGAGGATGGCCTTGAACATGCACTTGCTCTTGTCTCAGCCTATGAAGTGCTGGGGCTGTGGTGTGTCAGCACACTCAACCCTTAGAGCCACCACCTGGAGCCTGCTCTCTTCCAGTCCAGTTCGGCTGCTCGTGTTCTCTTAGGTCATGCAGACATGATGCCATGTTTTCTCTTTCTTACTCCATCCTGACCAGCTAGCAAAGCTCTGTTAAGGTACTTTGAATAGTGTTCAGGGGACAAGTGGAGCTGGTCATCTCCATCCCTTCCTGTTCCCAGTGACCTGTAAGACTTTTGGCTTCTATATGTTCTCTTGTTCCTGGAATAACTATATTCAGGATTTTAAGAACTGAAAATTCCAGGCATATTTTATTGTGAGTGTTCAGAGAAGTGCTAGGATCCTCAAGTGTCCTTAATAACATTTTCAAATGAGTTATAAGTATTATGGACTAAATTAGTAATGGATATTTCCCTTACTTTCTTCTGGGGGCATTAAACAATAGTAATAATCATAAGTTCTTTGCCAAGAAATTTCCCCATGTTCCTTGCAGCACCTGTGGTGACTAGTGGATCTTTCCCTGGTCTTCATCCACCCAAGCTATATGTTCACTCAGGGATGACAGGTATGTACCGAAGAGCTGAACAGCCACTGATGCTGGACCTCACAGATACTGTTGTTTCCCCTCTCACTTTTGTGACTGGGAGCGGTGCATATTGGGGGTTGGGAGTCTCCAGAAACCATAGAGAAAACTCTAGCAAAGCTCATATCTCTTAGTCCCTCTCCTCTTGTTAGTCTTTTCTGAAGCATTTAGTTGGCACCACATTACATTTCTTCTAAATATCTAGAGTTATTTTAGTCTACCACACAATTTAACCCTCAATTATGTGCTTTTTCATGTTGATATGATTATAATCAGGCAGTGCGGTGGTTTCCATGACACTGGGCAAAGAGCAGATAATCTCAGATTTGTATATTGACTGACAGTCCTCAAATCACATGTTATCTGCAACTGTTTCTCATGTGAATATGGGAATATGAACTGGAACAAACAGAAAACCAGCCAAAGAGGGAATGACAACATACATTATCATTTTTTATTTTGTTTTGTTATTTTGTGTGTATGGGTATTTTACCAGCATGTATGTCTGTGAACCACATGCATGCCAGATACCCAAGGAGGCCAGTTTCCATGGAACAGGAGTTATGGATGTTTGTTAGGTACTATGCATGGGTGCTGTTAACTGCTATCTCTCCAGCCCCATATGCCAGCACTTCTTGCAGAATATTCTTTTAATTGTAACTTTCTAGATTTTTTATTTTCTGAATAGAAATATAAATACTGAGCTTCATGTGTTCATATGAAACATATGTGAGGGCTGAGCTGGAGAGATGGGTCAGCTGCTAAAGACTAAGGCTCATACCCAAAAGCACTGCAAAGATTTGAGATTACACTTCACTTACAAGCTAACAAATTGTGTTTTGGGATTCATGGCGCCTAGTAGGAGTTCAAACATTCCTGAGATGGGTGAAAGAATAAGAAAAAAACACAGAAAATAATGAGTAGCAGAGTTCTTTTCCTGTTGCTGTGATAAAATACTTTGATGAAAGCAGCTAAGGGAGAAAGGATTTATTCTGTCTCACAGTGCAAGGTGTCATCTTCTGTGGTGGGGATGTGGAGACAGCAGGAAGTTGAAGCAGCTGGTCGCATTGTATCCAGTTAAGGAACAGAGGACAGTGAATGCTCCAGTTCAGCCTGCTTTCTCTGTTGTATACAGCCCAGGATCCCAGTGGAGGGAAGAGTGACCATGTGTCCTAATATCTACTAACACAGGCGAGATAACCATCACAGGTGTACCCAAGTGGTTCTTCACTCAGATGATTCTAGATTGCCTAGATAACTATTGACACTAAATATTATAACAAGAATGTTTTCTTGTTGAAACTTGCAGCAAGATGGTGAATAATAAACCTGGGGAGATGGAAAGTACAGTAAATAATTCCAGAATGCATTCTTGTAAGAAGTTATATTTTGTATTCATGAAAAACTATTGCTCAATAAGATTTGAAGAAACAATTTATCAAAGAAGAATCACCAACAACAATGAGCATACCAAATGACATTAGTTGTCAATATTTAGGGAGGCACAAGGTTTTATTGAGATATAATTCACAAATAACAAAATCCACCATTTAAAACGTAGCTCCGTAGTAGAGCACTTGGCCTAGCATGCTCCAAGGTTCAATCCTTAGTACTACAGTCTGTCTGTCTTCTCATCCATTCATTTATCCATCCATTTATATAATAAGATAGTTCAACAGTTATTAGTACATTCATAGGGTTGAGTAAACACTCTGTATTATTCCAGAATGTTCTTTTTACTCCAAAAAGAAACATCATTTCTGTGAGCTGTCTCACCCATTAACACCCATTTCAGTTCCTACAACACCTGATTAAATTGCATGCCTCAGTTTCTTTTCTTCCATTATAAACATGCTCAAAGACAGAGGGCTTGCCTGCTTATTTGCATCCTTATCAATAATGATAGATACTTGAAATTTGGTGATAAATAGAGGAGAAGTCAAATGAAGGTGGCCTTATTAAATCTCAGTCCTGCTAGACTATAAAGTAGTGTTGTTGGGTGGAAGTTATAAAGCCAAGGAAGAATTGTCACCCAAGGACTACTGCAAGAACCCCACGCTTACAAAGTGATGGTAGGGATGAAGAGTCACAGTATATTTGCTTGTGTCATGGAGAGGATTTTGAACTTTAACTTGAGAAGCAGTGGAAGCTTGTCTTGAGGGTTTATGCTCAGAAATTCTTGATAACCTCCAGAAAATGTGGTGAAAAAAACATCTTATTTCCTATCACCAAAAGAGACCTTGCTTTAAAAGCTGCTATATATGTATTGGACAGACCCAAACTTGAAGCATAAGGTGGTGATCCCAATAATGTATCATTTCAACATGGTAGAAATTGAGATAGATCACTGCTTGCTCTTAGCTCATCTCCTAAATAAGAGGCAAATAAGGAGAAGAATGTACAGTTTCTTTTTTTAACCAGATGTTGGCTCACGCATGTTATGGTAATTAACCCGCCATGAGACTTATATTAAGTAATGTTTATTATTTAAAAGTCACTTATAGAAAAGGGGGTGTTTGGGGGGGAGAAAATGTGGAGAAGCAGCACGCAGGAGGAGATCTCAACCGAGCAGTCTTTTTTAAACACGCCACAGGTCTAGAAGCAAAGGGCCATGCTCCTCCCTCTTATGGGCTCTATCTTCCGGCGGGGGGGGGGGGGTGTGCTTTTTTCTGGCACTCTTTCCAGCTGACCACGCCCTGCCCAACTCCAATACTTTGACATAAACAGAGTTTATCTGGATAGGTTCTGGTTTCCCACTACATCTCTCCCTTTTGTCTAAATAAGAAAGTTTTAAACTAAGTATAAAACTACATATTATAGGGATCATCATAAGGTGATGTCTGGGGAAGAGAAAAGTATTAACATAAGTGAGGTCAAACTATCGCTAACAAACAACAAATACTAGGTGCATTTTATTGTCTAGAATGTTGATATGAAGAAATGTACAGGGATTGTTTTAAAGCTGTTTATATCAAACAATAAAGTTTTAACACCTGCGTGTCTTTGCGGAGATGTGAAGTAATAACAACCTCAACTATTTAGTCTTTAACACTGTCAAGACCTGAGAAAGAAAATATATACCTGAAGTTGGAAGCATGATGAAGTAATTTCTAAAATTTAGGAGAAGACAATGACAATTAACTATTTGGACAGTCAACTACCACTTTTCTGTACAACGGGAGCATCTACCCTTTTGGCTACTGGCCTATGATGTCTGACAAGTCTTTATAGAAACAGGGTATTTTTGGGTAAGACCATCTTATCCTGTCTAGGCAGGCTTCAGCAGTCTCTATCCTTCATCTTGCTTGTTTATATCGGACAATGAGCACACTGACAACAGTCAGGGCAAGTGCAGTCTTTTGCCCCTCAGGCCATTATTTGCCAAACAAGACAATCTCTTTGTAAGATGTCTGTGATGCTCAACACCATCTTGAGAAAGGAATAGTGATGTCAGGAGTTGTCATGTCTCTCAAGGCCAAATTTTAGATAACAAATCTTAAATGCCATATTTTTTTGGTCTATGAAGTGGTTGAAGATGCCTATCTATCTGATATATTTTAACATGTTTCTGAAAAGCCTGAGTGTCTTGACTGTTAGGTGGCAAATCTGAGTAGCCGTAATCTGCAATCTCAATCAACCAAGAAAGTAAAACTTACATTGTAAGAATAGGCATTTTAAAAATGAGTGTACAACCCCTCCATAATAATTTTAAGTATAACAATCTTATGAATATTGACCAAGATACACATTTTGTATCAAATGACAACAATATCTTAACTATATATCATTATATATATAAATATATCTAAACAGAGTTATATAAAACAACTTGTGTATATATTATAACAAATGGTATGACTAGCATAAATAATTAGAGGTAGAAATTGCATTATGGAAATGACAATGTACTTAAAACACATCAATGTGCAAAATATTTTAAACAGAGGTAGACATGTGCAAAATAAGGCAATTATATATTTAACTTTGTATTAATGTATATATTATCTCAGTCAAACATACAGATTGATTTTTCATTTGTATCAATATACAAACATCTGTATCATGGTGATTTATTTTTCATTCATCTTTTGGTTAATAGTTGTTTGCAAGTATAATGATCTCCTATCTATTAGTTTATTGATATAAACTTAAGATCAATTTTGTTATGCTGTATGTATTTTTCTACTCTTGATTAAGGTATGATGCTGATGTAACTCATTTAAAATTATAATGTGTAATTGAAAAATGCAAATTAGTAGTCATCTATGATAACCAAACTTGTAGTCATATTAGTTAGGTTTTTATAGGTATACAAAAATATATTTCAATTAAATAAGTAGTCTTCAAACACTTCAAAGACATGCAAAATATGACATTTAAATTTTTTTAAGAACTTAGACTTTTCTAGACAGTGAGACAGGTCTGCTCCTGGCAACACCAATGTATTTCAAGAAAATGATGGACATTAAAAAAAACTTCATGTGAAATTTACTTTGTGGCAACAGTTAACCACTGGACAAGAAACTGTTTTGATATTGACTGCTTGATAGTATGCTGTATAAACTGGACATGCAAGTTCCATAAAAAGTGACCCCTGAATGTTGGCAAAACAAGCCGAGATGGTCCTTCAGGTTCCTGCTTTGCAGAAAACATTTCCAGGCATCCTTCTAGATACAAGAAAAAGCGACTGATAGACTGTGTCAAATTTCCTGCATCACTAAAAGATATGACAGAGACTTTGGGCCATAAAGGCTAAAGATGGTGCCCCAACGTTACAAAGAAACTTTGGGTGACTGTCTAGGCAGACCGGTGTCATCTCTCTCATTTTCTAGACTTTAAAAGTTGCTTGCATTTCCTGTATATTTACATAATAATATATCCTTCTGTGGTCTTTGATTTAGTTGAAGGTTTAATAATTATAGGTATAGTTCTTTTTATTTTAAAAGGTATATTAGATATAAAACTTTAGACTCACAATGATAAAATAGATAATAAAATATTCTCTTTAAGTTTGTTAATTACAAATAGACTAGATATTATGACTGCAATTCCTGCTTGAGAGTTGTTCTGTTGTAATTTTGCTATATAAAAATTAAAACCTTCCTTTTTAATTAGACAGAAAAGAGGAGATGTGGTGAAAATGCTCTCTGTATGCTGTAAATAAAGGACTGTTTTGGCCTAAGCACAGCACCGTAGAAGTGGGTGGAGAATCAGAGGCAGGCAGGTAGGAAAAGGACAAAGTTAGTCAGTCGCCATCCGACCCCCAAAGGAAAAACATGTAAAGGTACAAGTGAGCCATGGGCTGAGCCACGTGGTAAAAAGATTAATAAAAATAGGTTAAATCAAGATACAAGAGCTAGCTAATAATGTGCATGAGACATGGGCCAAACAGCATAAAGTTAACTTAAGTGTCTGATTCATTTCTTTGGGAGACAAAAGCCGCACAGACCAGGTTCAAAACCTTCCAGCCCAGACGGGCCCAAAAAACCTACTACAACACACACACAGTTATGACATGGCTCTAGAACTTTTTTCTCAGTTTTCCCAGTGAACTCACACTTTCTGTCATAAGCACAGTTTTACACATCAAATGCACTAGCAAAAAGATACTGCTTGACTCATAGATATAAATTTGGGCATAATTTTGAAAATTGATATAGTAACAAGTTGCTTAAGGTTGCCAGGGCACTTTGTTCACTCAGATATATTTTCTTCTTCTTCTTCTTCTTCTTCTTCTTCTTCTTCTTCTTCTTCTTCTTCTTCTTCTTTTTTTTTTTTGTCTTGGAATAACTCTCTCTCTCTCCCTCCACTCCCTGTGTTAGTAGGTAACATGTGTCTGTATCTGTCTATCTTGACTTTTCATTATCTGCTGTCTGATCTATCATCTACTTATCTCCATCTATAAGATATATATTATATATGTAATATATATACATATATATTAGCCAGGTATTAGTTTATTTTCTATTGCTGTGACAAAATTTATTACAAAAATTTGTAGAAAAAATAATTTATTTGGGCTTATAGTTCCAGAGGGCTAGAGTCTGTAGCAGCATGGAAGGCATGATAGAAAGTGGTAGGAGCAGATAACTGGTCACATTTCATCTGCACACAGAAAACTTAGAGTGAGCAGGAAGTGGAGTAGGTTCATAAACCCTCACAGCCAGCCCCCAGTGATCTTTTTCCAGCAAGTCTGTATTATACCACAAACTAGGCCCTAAGTATTCAAATATGTGACCAAATGAGTAGCAATATTCAAACTTCCAAAAACTATTGTTTCCCTGTCCACTTATCTACCTTCTGTCATCTGTTCATTATCTATCTATCTATCTACCTATCTATCTATCTATCTATCTATCTGTCTGTCTGCCTGCCTGTCTAGCATCTATCTATCTATCTATCTATCTATCTATCTATCTATCTATCATCTATCTGTCTGTCTGTCTGTCTGTCTGTTTGTCTGTCTGTCTGTCTATCTATCTATCTATCTGTCAGTCATATCTTGGAGTGTAGAGAATGGTGGTGCCTAGCTATCATGTTTGGAGTATGGAGAAGGGTGTTGCCTTGAGTTCTACCAATGCCTACTTCCCAGCTCTCAGAGCTTCACTGAACAGCAGAGAAAGATTTTGGTGTCCCTCCCAGCACCTTTCATTTCTGAAACATTGAGTTACAAAGAACTGAGACAGATGCCTTATACAGCAAGTGTGGAGTGGATGTAGCTGTGACAGAAGGCTGCTTTCCTTCTCCACTACTGCTCTTACTTCAGCAACATAGCAAGGAAACCTTGTGTTATATTCCATGTTGAATTCCTTGCTAACAGGAGAAACAAATTCCAAAGAAGGTAAAAGCAAAGTTATAAAGGAAAAAATTTAAAGGGTCAGATGATTTCTTTTGTATTTCAGATTATAAAATTTGGGCCAATTATTCAGTGTTCTCTCAGTGTGAAAAGGGCAATTTGAGCCACAAATGAGCAGCTCTCTGGCACCATAGTCAAGTTAGAAGATGAAATAACCATCCTGAGCCTCTTACCTACATCGTTGCCCGCTGGGGCCTCCCTCCTCAAAAGGCCAAGCAAAGAACAAAGGTGTCTTCCAAGTCTCCAGGGCAGCATTCCAGCTTCCCCAGCAACCACCGTCTAGTCTACACAACTGTCTTAGTCCACTGCAACCAACCCAAGCTATGGCCAACGATATCACTTCAAAAGAGCCATTTTAACTCACCTCTGAGATAGTTGGTAAGATGGCTCAGTGGTTAAAGACACTTACTATTCTACAGAAATAGACCCAGGTTCTATTCCCAGTCTCCACATACGAACAAAATCTATGTTTTTATATATATCAACAAAGTCTAGATTATTAGGTTGTTACTTTACTGTGGCCACGCCTCCGCCTGCAGAGGCTCCAAAGAGCCTCTGACGTAGGCAGATGTGCCTACCTTAAAATCCCCAACCACGTGGGACACATGGGAGAGTTTCTTTTTTTCTCTTTCTCTCTGCCCCTTACCCTACTCTTTCTCTCCTTTCTTTCCCTCCTCACTCCTTAATAAGCCTAATATGGCTCCCTTGGCAAAAGAGAGAGAGAGAGAGAGAGGAGAGAGAGAGAGAGAGAGAGAGAGAGAGAGAGAGAGAGAGAGAGAGAGAGAGAGAGAGAGAAAATGAAATAAACTTTATCTAAGGGAGTTTAACCCTTGAATGCAGATCATCCAGTAGAGGAGGTAGAGAAAAGGGGATTCCATGAATAAGACCACACATTCAGACCACCATATCATGTCCATGCAGTGTATCTGGAAGGGGAAATCTGGGTTTGGATGAAAAGAAGCCTCTGGTTTATAATCCCACAGTGCAGCCAGTTGAGAAGAATAATTTTCCATATGGCAATTTTCAGATAAGAGCTGAGCTATGACTCAGATAGATGCTACCAATCACAGTTCATCCTATTAAGGAGCTTCAAAATTATAGACTTTATGTACACAGCGCATAACATCCTAGCACCAAGTGAGTAATATATGATACAGATTTTTGTTTCTACTTTGATATTTATCCTCTATTTTAAAGACTAAGAGAGAACAGTGATTACATGTTAAATTTTAAATAAGAAAAATTTTGAAATTCTATGCACGAGTGGCATGTTCAACTTACAAAATGCCTTCATATATGTTATAATGTGTTTTTGAGCCATGTGATTACACTTTGTAACAGGTGGGGGAAATATGCTCCTTATTTTCCACTAGAAGAAAAATGAGCCTTACAAGGGTGGCATTTGCCACTCTGGGTGCAGTGAGCCACCTGAGTGCCATATGGAGTCCCACTGTCCCCAGATCATTATGTCCTGATAATTTCATGTTTCTCAGAGACAGAGATTCCCAACATGTGTATGACCCTTGAAAGTTACAGGTCATTCTGTATGTGGGAAATATGATGCAGATCGAACAAGATGTTTTTGAGACACTTGTCCCAAGAGAGGTAAAACACATGGCCCCTGCTTTCAAGAAACTTACTCTGGGGACAGGTAACACACAGCCCTACTATTGCAAAACTTCATGGGAAGAATATGGTTTTATGGGACAAGAGTTGGGAAAATGGATCATCTGGAAAATAAGCCTTTTGAAGAAGCGAGATGGCAGTATGAAGGAGATAGTTTGGGCAGTTTTGTCTTCCTAGTCCTCACATGGGAGCCTCACGATAGAGGGGCCATCTCTGTAGACTGCATCCCAGGTCACCTGTGTCACTGTAGCTTCATTTCCTTGTCCAGAAAATACACACTCTTTGAGTGTGTAGGACCAGGAGTCTCCATTCTTCTCTTTCTAAGTAAATTAATTTGTTTATTCTCATACATTCTAAACTCCTTATGTTAAGTAGACCTTCCAGGATTAAGGTTTAGTCAATATTTTTTAATGCATTTAACAACATACTTCTTTAAGCATTGTCTGGGAAAATGAGAAAGTTGAACTTAATGAGACCTTGTCTCAAAAATAAAAATAAGAAAAGGGCTGAAATGGGAAGTATACCCCCGTGGTAGAGCATTTGGCAAGCAGTAATACAAAACAAAGCAAACTAGAAATAACTTGTTTCTCTTAATAGTGTGAGTTCTTTTCAAAAGTGACTTTCCCCAGTATCCACTTTGTATATTTCTGTGTGCACTGTGTGTCTGTGTTTGTTTGTATGTGTGTCTATGTATATGTATGTGTGTATATTTGTATTTGTGTCTGTGGCACACATGCATGACTCTGTGTGTGTGTGTGTGTGTGTGCATGTGTATATTTGTGTGGTGTTTTTGTTTGTATGTTTCTGTGTGTTTTCATGGTATGTATGTATGTGTGAGAGTATGTATGCATAGTGTGTGTGTATTTGCATACCTGTGTGTGTGTGTGTGTGTGTGTGTGTGTGTGTGTGTGTGTGTGTGTGTGCATCTCAGTACTGAGCATAACTAGAGAGGTCTGTGCAGGGTGTTTGCTGACTTCAAATAGCTAATAACAAACTTGATGCCTCTTTTCCCTTGTGAAAACATTGGAGGGGTGGGACAACATAGTTACTCAGTGACTACAAAGTCTAAATAATTCTGTAATTATTTTCTATGATTTCAATTTAATTTGTAGGCAACAACACCCTGGTGGGTTGTTCTGGAAGCTTCAGTCCTGACCATTAGGTTCATTTTTGGTCATTTGTTTGATTTAGCCAATTTCTGATTGTCATTTTCAGATGCCTGTGAGTCAGTCACCCTACAGGTGGTCCAGATGGTTGCAAGCAATAGATTGGCTTAGGGGCTGCCAGGGCTCATCATGGGCCAGGGCCATTTAGATGCAGAGCCAGAAGCAGTCCAGCCTACACAGGCTGTTCAAGTCCAGGGCATAGTACCCTAGCTTCCATCCAGACTGTTCTTAATAGTTTGTTCACAAGCACAAATTCCTATGGCAACTTAATAAAAAAAGGGAACTGAAAGAAGTTCCTTTTGGCTTCCCACAGGGGCTACCTTGTGAGATTATCCTAAGACTTAAGGAGAGGATGTATCCCTTCACTGAAATTTTCTGACACTATTTGTGTGTTCCTAATGCATGGTCTTCATGTCCAATCAGAAATGAATCCATGCATGCCTTTACCCTCAGATACAACATGAATCCTCTGTTAGGTTCCAAACAACTTTGGTTTATTTTTAAATTTTAATGAGTTCAGAACTTCCTGGTTTTGGCCAGCCCAGATGCACCACAAGATGCTTCCAGCCTGAAACCAAAAAGTGTGCAGGCACTCACAGAAGAACCCAATCCAGGAAGCTTTCCATTTCCTTTGCCAGATAGAGGCATCTGGTGTGGTTAGCTGACTCGTGGTCATATCTACCTGGTGCACATGATCTATGAAGGGAGATATTACATATTGGCTGTCTGTCATGATCTATGCTTGCACAGCCATCCCTCGCCATAATTCTGAGGAGAAAGCAGAATTGGCCCTTTCATTAAGAAGACAAATGGGAATATGTCTTGACAGCAAAGACAGTGTTTCCATGTTCAATTTACTATTAAAAGAACCCCAGTGGTAATTGCTCTTGATGAGAAAGGATTGAGGCACTGACATTTGGAAGAATTCAGTTCAGTGTTTTGAGTCACCCTCCACAGTACTCCCCTGACTGCCCATTTAATTGAATGCTACTGCTCAAGTACTGGTATAATTATAGACACTGTGGGGGATTAGAAACTTGTAAAATTTTAGAGCATTGAAAACCAAATGGTCATCCAGGAAACCACGACAGAGTATCTGTCCCCAAGAGGTTATGGCTGCCTCGAGATGATGCTAAGTTCCTTGCAAATTCCACATGGAAATAGGATGTGAAAGGCAGGTAACACCGAGTTTCCAGAGTTCGTCCTCATTGGCATTTTTCAGTGTTTACACCAAGAGTCTTCTCTGAGCAGGCCCAACACTTCTTCCTTTTCTTTATTTTTGTGTTGAATAAGTAAAAAGGCTGTGTCCTGGGATTCCCCTTTCTTTGCCTCATGGTTAATACTATGAACCAACAGCTCTGGCTGTCATGACTTTTCTGTCATGATGAAATACAGTCTTATGAATATCTTTAAGGGGTTTTTGTGTCAGGTACCTATAACCAGCAACATGAAAAGTATTCCACGTGCACACTCGTTCCTCTTAACCACTGTAATTCTGGGCCATCATGGGTAGCATTCTATACTTGTATGCCTTTCTTAGCCTAGCCAACACATACTACACTTTCCTTTCTAGATCCAGAGACCTCGTAGCCTAACCTGGAAAATTAAATAAGTTTCACAGCTTTTATAAAGATAATAATTAAAAACAAATAAAACCTATAGTATTGCTATTGGTAGAGTGTGTATTGGCTGAGCTGCAGGTCTGGATATCTTTCAAATAGGTTTTGGAGCTTGAATATTCCATATGGGGTTAGTCCCCAGAGAAGCACTAGTAGGAAGAGATGGGACAATTTGGAGACTGTGTCTTTGAATGAGATATGGGAACCTGACCCCTTCTGTTTCTTTTTTACTTCCTGGATGTCCCAAAATGAGCATGAGTGTTTCTTTGTCAAACACTCTAATCAGGAGGAGAGTAGGAGATGTAAAAAGAAGAGGAGAACAAGGAAGAAGAGGAAGCTTTTGCCTCCAAAATTCAGAACTGTCATAAACAATGATTGGAATTCCTCATTCTTTTAGCCTCAGGGACCTTATTCAGAGACACTTCGAGAAGCCATAGTTTTTACAAGGTCATCTGAAGATATTAATTAAGGCATGAATACATCTGCATTGCTCCATGATGCCAGTTTGGCTCAGGCAATTGCCTTACAGAGGATGCTAAAGAAAGAATGCCTAATATTCATGAAAAAAGTGGTGTTTCTGGTGAAATAGATGCTTAGCTTAGGTACTGTTGTCAGACCTTCTAAAATATTTCATCTTCAAGAAGCAAAAGTGAGTTCAGAGCAAGACAAAAGTGATACCTCTTAAGTGGAATGAGGGCATGTAGTCACTCTGGGATCTTTAAAGAATAAGAATGAGGCTATATAGACACTCATTAACTATTTCTAAGGAGTTAAGAGAATTTTGGTGACTCAGTAGAGAAAGTTGCATTTTTCTCACATGCTTAATGGTTACATGGTTCACCTTGAGCCTTCTGAATTATCTGGGTATTTCAGCATGTGCCATGGGACAGATTCTCAGCACACCATACAGTGAATCTTTCTACAGAACCGTAGATCCCTGAACTGTGCTCCTTTCCAGCCCACCTGTCTGCTCACCCTGGATTGCCAAGTTCTCGTGGCTGTCTTGTGTTCAGGGGTCCCAGGTCCTCTCTAAAGAGCCATTTGGGACAGGAATTTTACATGTCAGCTTTAAGTACCAACATCTTGGAGGATCATTTACCTCCTTTCCTCACTCCCATCCTTCCCAGTCTCTGCCTATCTCATAATCTCTTAAATTTTGTTCTACAAACTCTTTTCTGGAAAGCTTCTTCTTTCTGCTTCATTTACATTTTTCTCAAGACTGACTCTCAAAACTGAAATAAAATAATACAAAAGAGTGGCCAGGAACGTGACTGAGCAGGTGACAGTGTTTGTAGCTCAAGCATGTGTTCAGCTTCAGTCAGTCCTATCTCAAGCTGAACGGGGCTGAGAGTACACATCTCTCTTGCACTGTGCAAGGCAGGAGCAATAGGCTTGTGAAGGCCCCAGGTGAGACCCCCTGTTTCAAGAGAATAAAATGAAGTGAGAGAGCAAGGCACATGACATCTACATGCTAGGTGCATGGGCAAATGCAACTGTGTGCAGGAACACATGGGGAGGGGGGCTGAAAGGGGGAGGAGGAGGAACCTTTGGGGTTCACAACAGGGAAAGAGCCCATGGATTCATGTCTGCCTACAACGTAGAACCTTATAAACAGTAAAAAATATGCACATTCCAAACCCCATGTTCCCTTCTTAACCCTTCCACTGCGGAGGTAAGCAAAGGGTAGACAAGAGTGTGTGCACGGTCCATCTGAGCAGAGTTACTCATTTGCATTACGTTGCCCCCTCAATCACTTCAGCTATACAGTGTGTTGTTAGAACTTACAGATGGTCATTATTATGCTACAGAATTCTTGAGAACTAGATAAATATTGTTTTTCCTTGTCTTCTCCTTTAAGACTTGGCAGTTTCTTAGAAGAAATGCCCAGAAAGTGTTGAGGCACCTGTATCCCTCTGAGTAAGCTGTTTCCCAGGCTGAAGTAGCACTATGTCAGCTTAACTAGGGAGCTGTCAAACTACCTGTGCTTTCTCTCTCCTCTGGAACTGGGAAGAAATGAGGAAGAGGAAGGGAAATGGGTACAAAAGAAAAGGAAATGGAAGGGGCAGGAAGAAAAGCAGGGGGTGGTCTGCCCAGTGAGGAATGTTGATCTCACCTGGCATTTGGCCACCTTTGCACAACAAAGTTGTCTACTTCCATAGTTCTCTGGGCCACAGTGTTCCTTCACACTATAGCTAAAACTTTTGCATTTAGGATTTTTAGAAACCACAGCTACATATTTTGATATTGAGCATTACAAAATAATAACAGACACAGCTAAGCGTTTTACTTTCTCATTTGTATGAGTCCCAGCACAATTTAAAGTGGCTTAGTTTCAAAAAGGGTAAATGTTCAAATAAGCATGTCTGATTCAAAATATTCACAAACATATGGAGATCTGATGGTGGGAGAAGGACGTCTCAAGGTGGTATATTTGGTTTGAACGGAGTGCCTGAATCGATTATGGCTTTGCTGTGTTTGCCTTGTTTTTCTGGGGTTATTAAAAGAAAAGACTGCTTTGAGAAAACGAAACAAGACACAGACCACTTCTTTGAACCTGAGAACTCTCCAGTGCCCAAATATGATTAAAACCCATCTTTCTTGAGCCCTTTTGATCAGCATGCATGTTGTAAAACCTGTACTGAGTTCCTGGCAATTTTACGGTCTTATCTGTGTGGTCCTTTTCTTTGGCAAACATTGGACAGGATGTTGCCCCGGTGGAGCTCAGTGGAAGGTAGGACTGCAGATTTTAATGCCCCCACCAAGCATGGCACCACACGCCCGCAGCAGACCCAAGCAATTGTCCTTTCTTGTCTCACCACAAAAGAGGCTTTCTGAGAAGAAAATGGAGAAGAAAGGGGAAAGAAAGTCAATGAGTAACTTAAAGTACATAAAGAGGCACACAGACAAATGTTGGCATCCATCAAGTTTCCTTTATTGAAGACTCTAATTGAATTTCACCCACTGAAGTTAGAGCACATGGCAGATCTGAGACTTCCCCATTCTATTTATATGTCTATGAAGTAGATCATTGTAATGGATACAGATGGGCAGTGAGCACACAGTTATTGCATAATTTTTCAAAATTTTATGATTACTTTTTCTACTTCCTCTTAGCATAATGGTCTCTCTGTGCAGCTTGCAGACTGTTCACTGTATCTTCAGTATAATTTACCACTTCAGCCCATTTTAATTTATTAGAGACACACTAAAAGTACTGTACAAACAGCCCACAGAACGAAACTGATTAGTAAGACACAGATGACCTCAGCCCTGTTATATTCCTTCTGAGATGCTTGGTGAATACAAGCAAGTGTATGCGTTCCCTTCATTCCCCTCCTGCCTGGATCTTGATTCAGCAAATGTTCAGACTTGAATAATTGAAGGGAATTCAAATTCACGGTGCTCACCAGCCTATAGCACACAGGACAGAAAATGTCAGCCTTATAATAGGAAGTCCAGCAAGATGGAATGGAGAGTTTCTCTTTGGCTTGAGCTTCTAAAACAGCTTTAATGTGTCAGATCTGATCAGATAAGCAGCTTTCCAAGATATGGGTAGGGCTGGGGCTGTTGCTCATTTGGTAGAGGGCTTGCCTAGCATGCATGAAGCCCTATATTCAAGCCTCACAAATTCACATAAAATGGGTGGATGTGATGGTCTGTATCACCTACAATCGTAACACTCAAGAGATAGAAGCAGGAGGATCAGAAGACCATTCTCAGTATGCAATGAGTTCAAGGGCACTCTGGGCTATGTGAGATCCTGTCCCCAAACAAACTGAGATCAAAGTAGGTGTCCGTGGCATCTGATGGCTTTGGATGGAGAGTAGGAAACCTTTGCTTTATTTGGATCCCATTTGACATCATGGCTCACCTTTTAGATACGATCTTATCAGGAAAGCTAGCCCAATAGAGCAGTTCCAGGACATTCCAACCCAGGCCTGCCTCTCTAGCCACTCTTTGTCCAGCCCCACTGTGTTCAACCCCAACAGATCTGTGCATGATAGGAAGGGGCTTCATGAACTGTGAATATCTGTTAGGGAGCTGATTTGGTTGTTGGTTGAAGAGAAAGCTTTTGGACCAGCTGGCCGAGGTAAGAGTATGTGGAAACTGAGCCGCCATAATGGACAGGCATCTGGTCATTAGGAGTCATACTTTGAGATGGTATGTCTTGAAGATACCTCTTTCATTATGAATGAGAAGTTTTGCAATTCTAAATCTGAATAATTACATAAAAGTTATCAAATCTTGGAGTCCAGATGTTGGAGAAAAAGAACAGACTCCTGTAAGTTGTCCTCAGAGTTCCATATGTGTGTCATGACATAAGCAAATAAAAGTAATATTTTTAAAATAAAAGAATAGCTAAAATGTATATAAAATAATTCAAAATTTTAATATAACAGGCTTTTCTAATGTGACTTTACAACTGCTAAGCATGTTCTTTGATGGGTGGGAGGCATCAGAGGCCATTGGGTACGTGGTAGTCTGAGCATCTCTCGAGGTTTTGAGCGGATATTACCATTTCAAATTTAAATATTCTCTCTGGCAGATTTTTAACTTGACATCTAAATTTTGAAAAGAAATTTAAGTCATTGCGAAGGATTTATTTCATGGTAGTTTACAGTGTTATGTTTTAGGCATCTTTAAAGGAATAAGTCAAGATTTGGAGAGGGGGCTAAGTCAGCAAAGTGCTGGCCCTGCAGGTCTGAGGACCTCAGTTTGACTCCTACCTCCTTCCCACTCCACCTGACTTTGCCCAGCTTCTTGTTGGCCCTTAACAGTGTCAGGTTTGTGTCATTATTTCCAATGAGAACCCACCCTTTTGCAAACCCAGTATTTTTTGTGCTGACCATCTTTGAACTCCGCTCATGTCTTTCCCTGTTTGAAGCACAGGCCCTCCACGGACCTAGAACCCGAACACCCTTGTGCTGCAGTGACCCTGGGCTCTTTAGTCACAGACCAGTTGGTGTTTGGGCTTAGTTCCTGCTTATAGTTCTGTATCTTCCCATTTCTGCCCTTTAGACCTTCAGTAATTTATACAGTCATTACCTGTGATGCAGACTGACGGACACTTTCAAGCTCTACCTTTACATCTGAGAACCCTCTCCCAGGACCCTTTTCTTAGATCATTAAACTTTAGTACACGTTTCCTGCGGTGCCAGATACTGAACAGTGAGACCATCAGAGCTGCCCTCAGCACTGTCCACTTCACATTTAAATTCTATTTCTGATATACTAAGAAACTTGCTTTCCAATGACATGAGACAATTTTATTCTTCTCCATAGTTAATGTACATGATATTCTTGGAAGAATTGCCTTTTCAAACCAACACCATACACTGTATGACAACAAAAAGCAAAGATATAAAAAGGTACATAATTTCTTAAAATTCAAATTTTTATTACGTTGCATCATGCCTTTTTAAACTGTGTGTTTTAAAATACTTTATTATTTATAAGGCTGATGAAAGCAAAGAACTAAAGTAGTTAGGTTTGAGTCAATTTACAATAAAATCAATAAGATGGTAAGAAATTGTGTGAATTGGGCTTGCTGATTTTCCAGATGTTTGCTCTCATCAAGGGTGTCTGGAGTTACCAAAATAATGCACAAGGCCATTGGTAGGTCTGGAGGGGCCAGGGTCTGTGTCCCAGCCCTCCTTAGCTTTAATTATCATGGACTGTGTGTCCACTCAGGTGCAGGTTATGCCAGTCTGTAAGAAATCCTGATAACTTCTTTGTAGATGGGGTTTGGAAGTGTTCAAGTATTGTCAGAGCCCGTGAGAAGACTCAAGAATATGCAACACTAAAGCGTAAGAAGTTAAGATGGTGAGAACACTGTTGTAGTTTTATGTCTTCAGACAGTCTGATGACCTAAGAAATTATTTCTGACAAATCAGAGATTATCATATTTATTTAAAAATTATTAATAAAACAATAGCAAAAATGATGCCTATCATTGAGAAGCCCTCGGCCCCTGAGAATGAGAATTTATTGAATTGTATGATTTTTGACTGGAAACTTCAAATGTCTTCATTGTTTTTCTCTACATGAGCAAAGTAGTATTTAAAATAGTTTTTTTTCCCCTGTTACATTGCAGGGGATATCTCTGAACATTAGTCTATTGAATTTTGAATACTCTCTTCAAACACTCTTTATTTTGATGTTCCCTCAGCTTATTTTGGAAGTTAAGATACTGAATGAAGAGCAGCAGTGGTTTAGTGTGTTGAGAATGGAAGCCTGGGTCAGCTGGAGTCCAGCAGAACTCCCAGCCCATCTCTCCCTGAATCAGGATGTTACCAAGTGCTTCTTATTTGTATTTGTATGTGATGTGCCCTGTGTATGAATCACTGTCTCCTCTTCGTCCCGGGAACTCTTCAAGTGGAATTTTACATCTGCTCAGAAGGAAGACAATTTAAGAAAGATGTGAAATTGCCCAAGAGGTTATAATGGAAACTATTTAAAACGATTGGAAATCTGCAAACCATGGTCTTTAGAGAGAACTGGAAAGAAAAATTAGTCTTTTTTAACAGAAGGGTAAATTGAGCTGGGATAAGGACTAGATGGAATGAAGTAAATTAAGGAGAAATAATTTATAACTGAATCAAAGCAAGACTGGATTTTCAAAAGATCCATGGATTGTTTTATTTAACTGTTGAGAGTATTGGGACAGGAAAGTTTGGAAATACTTTCTAACTTTCTTGTAAGGTTCTTGTTAACCACTTTCCTTCAGTACTACTTTATCCTTCCAGTGCCAAAGAAAATTTAGCTGTTTGTTTTTCTTTTCTTTTTCATTTTTTTTTTGAGGAGGGAGGAAGAGGAGGTTGAGACAGAACTTTCTATATAGCTATGAATAGTCTAGAACTTTTTATGAAGTCCGGGGTAGCCTCAAGTTTGCAGCCACTGCCCCTTTTTGGTTTTTCAAGAGTTGGTGTTACTGCTGTGCACTTCTTCACCTGGGTTCTTTGTTTCTAAAATGTCTCTATGAGTGAAAGGGGAAAAAGCTTCATGGAATAACTGCAGTCACTACCAACTATCTTTGTGGATAATTGAGCTACTTAAAATTTCTGTTTTTCTAAGACATTTCCAGCGGATGCCCAGTGGAGCCCTGTGGGCTTTGGATGGGATGCCGGATCTAAGTCTCAACATCAGACAGAGAAGCTGGGCACCAGTCCCAGAATCTTTGCTAGCTGTTTGTCAGTCACCTAATCTCTTTAAACTTTGTTTCTTTGTCTCCAAAACCAGTTGAAGAAGGAGGGAAATGTTTGAGGATTCCCTGAGCTCTGACCATACAGCATGCTATGCCATTCTGAGATTTGCATTTGCTGCGGTCAATAGGCAGAGTACAGTAAGAACAGGTTTTTTTCCTCCAGCATTTCTCATCAGCAAAATGCTACCTGAACATGGCCACAGGAAGATAGTCAGTGTGTCCTCTGTGCCTACCATGCTGAGGTCAGACACATGATGATGTCTTTTGTGAATGTTGACCTATGTACATTCTAAGTAGAAAGGGAAAGGATCCTGAGGATGATCTGGTACCCTTCCTCCCCATCTGTCAACACTCAGACCATAACTTATTCCAATAAATGATGAGCTATAAATATTCTGATAGCTACTTTGATTGCTTTCAAGGGTTTCAAGTTAGCAAAACCCTGCAAAGACCAAATGCTCTGAATTCCTCTTTCTTTTTCAAGTTTGGTGCCCTGTGGTTCTTCCCAAAGTAGAAATACTTACACATCCTTACCCCTGTTCACACTTTCCCCATCAATCTGGTGATATGAAACCACTTGACTTCATTAAAAGGGAGTCAGAGACACTGAGGTTAGACCACTGGCACAGAGGGTGGGAAAAGTGGGAGAATCCACAAGCATGTGGCTTCTGACCTAACCTCAAGTGCTGTCCCTAGAGGATGCTGTTTGACCTAATGTACACACATGCTGCTTCCTTGGTAAGAAAGAACATTTTACCACAAAACACCTTTTTGCCTGAACTTTCTGATGTAAGGATACATCTATGACAGGGGTTCATTTTCTTCTCCTTTTCATCAGCATAGGAAACCTCATAGGTCCAGTTTAAGTTTGTTTTCATCTGTGGGTTCCTTCTACCTTTGTGCCCTATCTGGCCCCCAGTAGATTAATACCTGGAATAAACTCCTTTCTTCTTTTGCGGTATTGGGGGTTGAACCTAGTTCTGTCACCAAGTTAAATTACCAGCCCCATTTTGTATTAGTTTATTTTTGATTGATTAATTTTGTGTGTGCCTGTTCATGCATTTACAGATGCATCTGCATGCACAAATGTACTTACATATGGTAGTCAGAGGGAAACATCCAGTCTTATTCTTGAGGTACTATCTGCAGTTTTGAAACAGAGTCTTTTATTGGCCCAGAATTCACCGAGTGTGTCAGGCTGAGTGGCCAGTGATCCCCAGGGTTCCACCTGTCTTCACCTCTCCATTGTTGGAATAAAAGCACATGGCACCTGGCCCAGCATCTTGATGTGGGTTCTAGGGACCTGACTCAGGACCTCATGCTTGCACAGCCAGCATTTTCCCAACTGCGCTGTCACTTCAGATCCTGCCATTGAAGCAACAGAATGGAACAAGTTTGATATAAATTATATCAGTTATACTGCATTGTTTGTGTTAACCTTGTATTTGTAATCCTCCTGCCTCATCTTCCAGAGTTCCTGGGATTACAAGTTTTTATCACCAATCCCATCAGCAAATTCTTACATAGTGATTACTATAGTATTCACCAGAAGCCCTTCTAAGCATTCCTTTTGTATATTGACACATTTAATGTTTAAAAAAATCATTTGTGCTGTATTTTTCTTAATATACATGCAAGAAAATCAAATATGTGAAGATTAAATATCATTTTCCACAATGTTGTATCTTTAACAGTCATGTTCCTCTGAAAAAAGAAAAAAAGAAATAAATAAAAGTTGAGTTCACAGTGATTGCCCAGTGCTGGGCAATGCTGTCCTCTGGACATGATATAGTGATTGCAATTTTAATTAGAGCATTAGTGATTACCCACATAGACCCTGACAATACTGAGCTTGGGTTTTGGACTCTACATGGTTCTTCCAAACCTTCATCTCAGTGGTGCTAGAGTGTACAGGAATCTTAGAGAAGGATTCAAGAAATTTCAGTATTTCAGACCTATGCTGGACTGGGCTATTTTGGAGATGTAGTAGTATAGGGGTCACTCACATGCGTATGACTCCTTAGTCATGGTCTTATAAGCCCAAAGAATTCATTGGTTCTACAAGCTAGACTTGTGTGGAGTGTTCCTTTGGCTTGCCATCAGTACCCTACTTGGTATAAATGGACCTTTGCATATATTCCAAGTTGAGGCAATGTCAGCCTATGGATTATGCATCTTATTCATTGAGAGCCATTCAATGAAGTGACTTCCTGAGTAAGTAGAATGGGAGGAAAGATAATGCATATTGTAGGTTTCTAAGCAACTCTGGTGGCATTTGGAGATTAACAGGGGAATAGAACATAATTGCTCAAATATAGTCACTTGAAAGCTTAAAATCTAAATAGTGGCCAGATACAGTCAGTGTCTATAAGTTTGCCTGAGAGCCTCAGTGCCCAAAGGTGCACTGTTTTGATGTGACTGTCAACCACCCTGCCACATGGTGAAAACTTTTCACTTCCGCTCACTTCCTATGCCTCTTCCACTGTGGATTTGTACTACGGGAATCTGTTTCTGCTTTCATTAGTTCTGAACTTAACAATTCAACAAAACTATGTAAACCATCCAATATGTAGCAGAGGTTTCTTGTCATCTCAGGACTTTCTCAACCCAGTAGACTGACATAGTTTTTGTTCTTTTACTGTTCATACTCATCGCTGTGCTGGGCACTGATTTATGACTGTGAGTCAGTTGGCCACAACAGACAGGAGAACTGCACAAATTAAAGTCACCCTGACTTCTTCTAACTTTATACACACACTACAGAGGTTCGTCCTCTGTGAATTTCAAAGGTAGTGACTTCATTGAAGGAAATGTTCATGAGTTTACTCCTAGTGTTCCTTATCAACTTGGAGATGATGAGATAAATGGAACCAAAATAGTTCTTTCCTGATAGTCTCTGATAGTATGTGTTTTCTAGCTACAAGAATTGCCTGTCTAAAATATTTGGCATATCTAAAATACTAAACAATAAACAGTAAGAAAACAGACCTGTATCTATGGGGCTGAGTCTCCATTCTTTAGAGACCATTGCCTGGAGGAGTGTGTGAGCTACTGGAAATGCGTAGGGCCCGATTTCACTCAGTCTCCATCAGCATAGCACTTGTCTGAGACCTGCTTGTCTGCCACCTTTTGTCTCACTACACCTGTGTCTTTGGCCTGGAAGGAATAGAAAATGTAAAAAATGAAATTGTGGGTATAGAGGGATTGTCCTCATAAGGAAAAGTGCTTTTACTTTACATGAAATAAATTTATACATTAGGAATCTACACTTGTCCCTATGCTGAATACCTTAAGTAGCAGATATTAACTGCCTTGCTGCTCTAGGCCTGGGGAGTTCAAAACCAAGATGTCATCTTGGTTTATTCCTTCTAAGGACAGGACAGTGACCCTGACACACCCCTCTCTCAGCTTTGGAATCTGTGCCAGGCATTGCAACTTGGGATTATTGGTGCTTGCCTCTGAGCTTGATGGCTTGAGTTTACTCTCTAGGATCTACGTGGTGGAAGAAGGGAATGGATTCATCTGAGATGTCCTTTGGCCTCCACATATGCCACACATACTCACACTAAGTAAAAAAATTTTATTAAACATACAGAGAATTAATTAAAATAGTACATAGTAGAGATTGTGGCAGGGGAGACATGTCACCATGGACATTAGAAAGTAGGAGTTTATATTTAGTACTGCCCAGCTCCATCTACTCTACGATTCACTACACTCCACAGCAGGGCAAGAGGATCCTAATGTCTTCTTCACTCCAACGCTCCAAGCCATAGTCATGCCAGTATGTTGGTAAATTCTACACAGTTGAGATAAACTCTCTGACAAATGCGTTTTGATTTTTAAGTTTACTCCAGACCTTCATTCACTTGGGCTCTTCCCTTTGAACAAGGGCTGAACTTGAGCCACACCCTGGGGAGTCAGCTTCAGTGGAAAATAATCTCCAGTGTTTGGGGTTGGAAGCAAGGAAAAAGCACAGACAGGGAAGTCTGGCCGTTCTCTTTCATGTATATTCTTCTCCCCACTCAGTGCAGAATTGCAAAGGAAGTTTCCTATGCAGGAAACTCCCAGGAATCAAAAGTAGTGGGTTTGGATGGCTTTCCCAAAGTAGCGGGAGCTTGGAATTCATATCAGGCAAATCAATACTAAACCCATTTAAAATCAGATAAACAAAGTGATGATTATTTTATGTGTCTGGGCCCAGAGCAAATCTGCTTCCAGAATTTCTAGTACCTAATAACATCTACAAAGTTCTTTCTAGTAAAAGACAAGTCTTTGGGGAATCTTTCATGCCTAACTAGTTAATAACTTTTCGCATAAAACAGATCGAAATCTAAATTCTGGTGTAGAAAGTCTCCTTATTGGCAGAATATTCTCCCTCTCAGTCTCTCTGTCTCTCTCTGTGTCTATGACCCCTCTTCTCATTGAAGCTACTTGGATAAAAAAGAAATCAGAACTAGCCCTCAATCCACATTGTGATTAGCCTGACAACAAAATTAGCTGTTACTCACTGGCTCAGAATAAAGTCCTCTACTCAGGATAAGAACTCTCATCTGCCCCAGACAAAGGCACACCAGACAGACAGTCCATAAAGGCACACCAGACAGACAGACAGACAGTCCACAAAGGCACACCAGACAGACAGACAGTCCACAAAGGCACAACAGACAGACAGACAGACAGTCCACAAAGGCACACCAGACAGACAGACAGACAGTCCACAAAGGCACAACAGACAGACAGACAGACAGTCCACAAAGGCACACCAGACAGACAGACAGACAGACAACAAAGGAACACCAGACAGATAGTCTAGAAAGGCACACCAGACAGTGCACTTGAGGCATGTTTCCTGTGACGCTATCTATTTAATTCCCTTGCCTCTTTTATTCTGTGAACAAGAATAAAATGGAGTCAGTGTCTCCATTTGGAAGCTATTTCAGTCTGGAATCAGTTAGTTCACCTTAGCAGTAGGCTTGCTCAGAGAGGGCAGTGATGCATGTATTTCTTTCTCCTTGGATGAAAGATTAGACCTGAAAATTCCATCATTCCTGAGCTGACATAGTATTACACAGAATCCATATTCATGAGTAACCCTAAATATGAATCCCTGCTGGTATTCACCTCCCTACCCAGGTGTAGCAGGAGCTGTACCCTGTTCTAAGACACAAAGGTGAATTTATCATTTCATTTCATAGAGAGAGATTACAAGTCAGTGATAACTGTACAGATAGACGGAAGAGGAATAGATAAATAATAATATAGATAGATGTTAGATAGGTAGGTAGATAGACATTGACAGGTGATAGATGATGATAATGAAGATGGATGGATGGATGGATGGATGGATGAATGGATGAAGGGAATGACATTGTCTAGAGGAAAATTTGTTCTATGTTTATGTCCCAGGCTGACCGGTAAGGGAAGGCCATGTTGGATCTGGGTTTTGAAGAGTGAGGAAGAAACAAGTTTTTAGAAGAAGAAAGAATATGAAAGAAGCAGGCTGGGTGTGGTAATGCAATGGTAGGCATTTCGGTGTGGCTTGTAGGTACAGAGACTCTGGCCACATACCTGAAGATAAACTGAAAGCTTTGTAGCAGGTCTTGAAGTTTCCACCAGAGTGGAGAGAACGTCTCTGCTTTGGTAGCTCAGGAGCTACCCCTACTGGCAAGGCAAAGGCAGAGTTGGTATCTGGGGTGTTGATTGGGTCTTTATCTGGAGCTAAGTTTGCATCTCCTGTGTTCTCAAATCTATTCCAGCCCCTGTCCTGCCCTACTCCCTGACTCGCCCACGATATAGCTACTAGTTACTCTTCCCATTTCTGTGACCAAATACCCAGCAGGGTGCAACTTATAGAAGAGGTTTTTTTGAGCTCTTGGTTTAATGGTAGAGTCTATCCTGCTGAGGGAGGCACAGTGGCTGGAGGGTCAATTAGCTACCACACAGTATCTACCCACAGTCATAAAATAGTGAAGAACGTTGGTGCTACATAGCTTTAACCTTTTCTTTATGTTTTATTCCAGCTATGGGGATGGTGCCACCTACATTCAGGAGAGATCAGTTAAGCCTCCATGGAAACACCACACACACATCAAGAGGTGTGCCTCTTAGGTAATTCCAAATCCAGTCAAGTTGGCAGTAAATGTCTAAGAGTATATTTGTGATCTGGAAGAATGCTTGGGAAACTAGGGATTTATGGCTGAAACCAACTTCATCAATATGGAGAGCTGTGTTGGGACCTCTGGAACTGGCCAAGCCTGCTCAATAACTTTGATTTTTCTTCTCAGTTAATTCCATATGCTCAGTTAACAACTGGTATTATAAACAAATGTAGAACAGAGTTCCCAACGTAAAATGTATTTAACCCTAATCTGATTCTTTGCATCACATATAGTTTAAATTCTAGGAAAAAGATATTACATAATGTAGACTTCTTTCCAAATCTCATTGATTGATTGATTGATTTTTGTGACTGTTTTTTATCATCTTTATGCTCATCTATCCATTAACACCTATTTTTTCCTTCTTCTTTATTTATTCTGTATTTATCAAGAAAAACAGTAAAATGAATTTAAAATGCTGAGAAGTTAACAATAACTATAAAGAAGATAAAAATCATAAGCATGACTTATCAAGGGTGATAATGCAAATAAGATTGCTACACATATATTTACTTTGTGTTCAGCTTTCCTTCTGAATTTTTTTTTCCATCCCTGTATATCCTTACTCAAGGTCCCTTCTCCCTCCCACCACATCAGGTCATTTTTTCTTCTCCACAACTCCCCATCCCCTCCCGGGACAGGCAACAGACAGTCCTATGGTCCCACTGACACAATACTGCTTAGTTAAGTCTCCACTCCTGGCAGATCCAGTTTTGTCGCCCCTCCCTCAAGAGTGAGTCTGGTGTTACTATAGTTGGAGTTGGATCTGAAGGGCCAGTCCAGGGTATTTCTGATCCCAAGCTGTTCAGTGGTTGTGGTTTGCAGCTTGGACATGCTTGGGTTTTTTTTCTTGTTTGTTTGTTTAGAGACCACTAATGAGTATATACATTCCCTGCTTACCTTTCTGAGTTTGTGATACCTCGCTCAGGAGGATATTCTCCAAATCCATCCATTTGCCTTTGAATTTTAGAATATCATTTTTTCTTACTGCTGAGTAGTATTCCATTGTGTAGATGTACCACAGTTTGTTAATCCATTCTTCAGTTGAGGGACATCTAGGTTGTTTCCAGGTTCTTGCTATTACAAATAATGCTGCTATGAACATAATTGAGCTAATACCTTTGGAGTGTGAACGTGCCTCTTTAGGGTATACACCCAGAAGAGGTATTGCAGGGTCCTTGGGGAGATTAATTCTCAATTTTTGAGAAACCGTCATATTGCATTCCAAAGTGGCTGAACAAGCTTACACTCCCATCAACAATGGAGGAGTGTTCCCCTTGCTCTGCATCCTCTCCAACATAGGCTGTCATCTGTGCCTTTTATCTTAGCCAATCTAACAGGTGTTAGGTGGTATCTCAAAGTTGTTTTGATTTGCATTTCTCTGATGGCTAAAGATGATGAGCACTTTTTCAGGTGCCTTTCAGCCATTCATTGTTCCTCTGGTGAGAATTCCCTTTTTAGATCTGTACCCCATTTTTTGATTGGGTTATTCAAGGTTTTGGGCTCTAGATTCTTGAGCTCTTTATATATCTTAGAGATCAGTCCTCTATCACTTATAGGGTTGGTGAAAATCTTTTCCCATTCTGTAGGCTGTTGTTTTGTCCTATTGACAGTGTCCTTGGCTTTGCAGAAGCTTCCCAGCTTCAGGAGATCCCACTTATTGATTGTTGGTCTTAGTGTCTGTGCCACTGGTGTTATATTTAGGAACTGGTCGCCTGTGCCAATTCGTAGAAGTGTATTTCCCACTTTCTTTTCTATCAAGTTCAAAGTGGCTGGGTTTAAGTTGAGGTCTTTGACCTACTTGGATTTGAGTTTTGTGTAGGGTGACAGGCTCGGATCTATTTGCATTTTTCTACACACTTCCATCCAGCTATGCCAACACCATTTGTTAAATATACTATCTTTTTTCCATTGAATGTTTTGGGCCTCTTTGTCAAAGATCAGGTGTTCATAGGTTTTTGGATTAATGTCTGGATCCTCAGTTCTATTCCATTGATCCACAAGTCTGTTTTTATGCCAGTACCAGGCTGTTTTTATTACTGTAGCTCTATAGTATAACTTGAAGTCAGGGATGGTGATACCTCCTGAGGTTCTTTTGTTGAGTAAAATTGTTTTGGCAATCCTGGCTTTCCTGTTATTCCAAATGAAATTGAGGTCCAAAAAATATTGTGTTGGGATTTTGGTGGGCAGTGCATTGAATCTGTAGATTGCCTTTGGTAGAATTGCCATTTTTACTATGTTGATCCTACAAATCCAGGAACATGGGAGAGATTTCCATTTTCTGATATCCTCTTCAATTTCATTCTTCAGTGATTTAAAATTTTTGTCAAATAGGTCTGTTACTTCTTTGGTTATAGTTACTCCAAGGTATTTAATACTATTTGCAGCTATTATGAAGGGTAATGTTTCCCTTATTTCTTTTTCAGCTCTTCTGTCTTTAGTGTATAGAAGGGCTACTGATTTCTTTGAGTTAATCTTGTATCCTGCTACATTGCTGAAGG